>JAODAL010017837.1:0-76511 GCA_025379985.1 Phyllomedusa bahiana | reverse complement strand
GGTCCCTGTTAAAACCTTTTTAACAGAGAAACTGCATAGGGATATATAGGACGAGTCAAAAGTCCCAGGACACCCTTTTATTTCAGAAACGAAAGGGAAAATGACATATCTGAATACCCCAGCAAGTAATGGGTGAGGTGGCCAATCTTTTAGGGTATGTCCAGAAAGGTCGTCACCTTGATCAAGGGCAAGTTTTTCCAATGGGTAGCGTATCGAGACCATAACCGTCTCAGAAATCGATTGCCGCAATCAGATTTGCAACACCTCATGTGGTTCAAAAGTTATCAACACAAAGTTTTCATGTGGCCTTGTAACGGTTGGATCCAACACCTTCAGCTCTGTGTTCAGCACAATGGACAACCCAACAAATAGCTGTTGCTGCAAAGCGCTGTGTAGATAACTTTCGAAGCACAAGAGATATTACAGATCTGATTTCAGCCATCGAGTTCTGAGACAATTCTGGTCTTTTTGATATTCTACACGACCACCTTCCCTTTGGAAACGCTCACCCTTGATCAAATATGGCGGCTTTCAAGGTGGTGGCCACGTTCCAGCCTAGAAGATAAGCCCCCTCACACATTACTTACTGGGGTATTCAGATAGGTCATTCTCCCTCTCATTTCTGAAATAAAAGGGGGTCCTGGGACTTTTGACTTGCCCTGTATTTCTTGTAGTATCATTAGAATGAAGGGAACACCCCTTTTTATTGTTAGGTTAAGACCTTGTAGCACCTGCCTGGTTAATGTGGTGCCAAAATATTTTAAATGTCATTTTTATCTATGCAAAATTTTAAAGACCCCTCCTCCCCTTAGTATTTTTTTTATTATAATTAGCGGTACCTTTGTGTATGGAATGGGTACTTCATTTAAAGGGATTTTTTTTTTTTTTTTGATGGAAAGGTTTTACAGGATTGCTCTTATCAAGGGGGTTACTAAGACTAGTTCGGATCAGTCTGTACACAGGCTTAGAGCAATAGGGCAATCTTGTATCTCTATGCATTTTTTAATGGTCTAATAGAAATTCTGCTTTAGAGCCATCAATTTAAAGCTTGATGAATTCTGATTTATGCTTCTTGTAATTTTTGGCACCTGGTCTTTCATTGAGGGTTATGACCAGACCCATTTTTACTTTCTTGTTCTCTGTACATTATGCAGTGCCATGAGGAGCTGAGCTCAATCTCTGTCTTAACCTTTGCTTACCAGCCTGTGGCGTCCGTTGAATTGTAATTAGTGGTTGTGGCTTTGGCAACAAAGTCGTAAGTGGCTGAAGTAAAACCGTTTTCGGGGCAATGCCTGAAGACGACTGGATGTCAGCAGAGGTAGGAACCAGGATAATTTTCGGTTGTATGGATGGCTTAGGCACAACTGGTGCAAGTTTTCTCAATTTGGTAGAAGCATTGCCTGCAAATGAAGTATAATGAAGAGAAAATATGGTACAAGCTTAAAAAAATTGGTCCATTTAAAAAAAAAAAAAAAAAATTGAAAAAAAAGTGTATACACTTCATTGTGGCCAAGATGGTCCAAGAATGAGAAAAAGCCTATTACTTAACCATCTGTCGTCGTCCCCCACAAACTGCGGAAGCTCCAAAGCTTTCATAGATCTGCTCCTCTTTACTCCTGGGTTCTCATCCCAACACAGAAGAGAGGCAAACAATCTATTCAATTACAATGGAGCACGAGTCTCCTCTTAGTGTTGGAAATGAACCCTGAACTAAAGAGGAGCCGGGCAGGGAAATTTTTATTTTTCCATTTTTGTATTACCAGGGCCTCAATGCAGTGTATGGGATACATCCAGGCAGTCCCCGGGTTACAAACAGGATAGGGACTGTAGGTTTGTTCTTAAGTTGAATTTGTATGTAAGTCGGAACAGGTATATGTATTACATTTAACTCCAGCAAAATGTTTTATGTTTTTTTTTGGAGAGTGCAGGGAACATTTGTTTTGCAATTTGTGCCCCTGTTTAGAAGATTTCACCTCACTTTCTGTATCTCATGTGCTGCTGTGGCATGCTAGTACTTGGTTATTATGGGCCCTGACTCAGTGTGTGATGTCAGCACGCCCAGCCATGCCCCAAAAGTCTCTGTTTGTAACTAGGGGACGGATGTAAGTCGGAACGATGTAACTTGGGGACTGCCTGTATATGTATATTATATATATTTATATATATATTAATATATTTTTATATATAAATATATATAATAGAGTAAAAAAAAGTCCACGGCACTCCAAAATGTATTCAAGCAATAAGGTCGTTTATTCCTCCAGCTCAAAAGAGCATGGGGAATAAACGACCTTATTGCTTGAATACATTTTGGAGTGCCGTGGATTTTTTTTAAATCTGTATTTTGGAACTTCTTGTATCGGAAGCTTTGCTGTGGCACCCTCCTTTTTAATTTTTCATGTAGTTCTTTGGAGTGCTGCTATTTTTTTATATTATATATATATATATATATATATTTTATTTTATTTTATTTTCCTTTTAAATATTTTAAATACACCACCTTTATAAAGTGATTCACACAAAACGTAATTTCCCCCTTCCCCGACAGCCGGTCATAATGCTATGGCTCAAAGTTTTTTCCTCCCTGTCTTCCAAGTGCCATAACTTTTTTATTTTTCCATCTACATAAACATATGAGGCCTTTTATTTTGTGGGACAAGATGGTGCCATTGACCGTGCCATGAAACATACTGGAAAACTGCCCAGAAATTCTAAGTGGGTCAAAATGTGAAAAAAAAGTACTAGCATGTTTGCGGGAGTTTTTTTTTTTTTGTTTTTAAACATAATTTTTATTTAAAGTTTTAAATATATAAACAGAATTGGACACAAGAGAAACAAGGTAGTGTCAGCTTACAATATACAAAACATACAAAATATATATGTCATCATAGGAATAAAAAAGTAACAGTCACAATATAAAGCAACAAATAACTTTATATAGAAAATTGAGATAACACAATTTTTGAGGTAGAGCTGAGACTCTATGCGCGGGCAAATAAACCAATGCTAGCCCAAAAAAAAAACAAAAATTAAGCACAAAAACCAAAATAAACCTTAACTATAACCTGGCACTTGGGTCATATTAATACACTAAATCAGTTTAACCAGGGCGGGGGTTACTACAGGGCTGCTCTAGAATCAGAGATGAGATATAATACAGTGAGGGTCACGGCTCCTTGGCTGGGGGTAGGGTAGGAACCATAGATGGGAATCGCGTTCGTAGAAAAAGGCAGCTCTCGCAGAGAGTAGATGAAGATGGGTCAAGTGGGTGGATTTCCAACTTCCAATCGACCCAGTTGACCCGCTAGAGGGGAAAAGTAAGATACCAGGACGTGTAAACGAAAGGCTTCATGACTTCCCTAATCTTATCAGTGGTGTAGAAGGTTTTTATAAAATCTCCCCATTTTTTAAAGAATTTGGAGGACTGGGTCTCCTTGGTTCTGATGACGTCCAGTTTATCCATCTCTAGATGGTGTTTGACGGAGCAGATCACTTCTTGGACTGAGGGGACATTAGAATCCAATCATTTTGAGAGTAGAGATCGTTTGGCCGTTAATAGAAAGATGTGAAGGAGCGGGAGGTTCTTACAATGATTTGGGAGGTTGTGGAATAACAGCTGGCCCGGGTTCAAGGCTTAAGTCGCTTTTTAGGGAGGAATTGAGAGTGTTCACCAATTCATCCCAGAAATCTGCAGTAGCATTGCAGGACCAGATACTATGCAAAAAATCTGTTCGAGGGGCGTCACACTGTGGACCTGCGGTTAGACGGTTGGGACAGTTGGGGGGGGTGGGGGGGGGGGGGGAGATTGGACCGAAATATGGCCCGAGTGAGCAATTCTGAAGTAGGTGCCTTCCACTTCTCATTGACAATTGTTTACAAAACGGCCCGCCACCCTTGTAGGATTTTTTCCCAGAGATACCCCGGTCGGGATACAGTTTTTCCCATTTGGTGAAGATTTTAGGGGGAGTTTTTATCACTTTTGTTATTTCGAAGCCCTGAAAAAAAGCATAGATGAGGAAGGGGGGTGGGTGAGGAGAGGGGGGCCAATGAACGGTTATCGAATATATTTTGTCAAAAATGCACAAATGAGGCAAATTTACTTTTGAGAAATGAGGAAACTTGCGAAAAAGCCAGGAAGTGGGAGGGGGGGAGATCAAATTTTGAAATAAATTATGCAAGAGAATACATTTTTTTGATTGCGGTATCAAATTAGTTGGGAAAAATGCACTATCCCCTATCTCTCCAGCGTTTTTAACGGGGGTTGTCTAATCCCACTTTTGGGAATTCAGGATGGCCACCGAGCAAAAAAAATACTACTAAGTTGGTATGGTAGGGATAGAAGGATCTGCTCACCTTCCAGGTCCTATGGTGTCTTTCAGAAGAAGAAATGTGTTTCGCTACTTTAGGGGGAGACGCAAATTTGACATGAAGCAGGTTTGGGAGCGACCAGGGAGGGCCCATGCGGATTTAATGGCGAAATTAGAGTATCTTGAGGTCTGTTTGACCCAGTCTACACTGTGTCGCCTAGGGCTTGCCAGATTTTTATAGCCTTAGATCCTAGGGGAGGTTCACACCTCCGAGTCCCGTGGGAGGAGCAGCTTAGAAAGAGCAATTCGTGGTCTTTTTTGTTCCACAAGAAAGAGGAAAATGAAGAGTGGAGAAAGTTAATGTCTTTATGTCTAAGGAGGAGCGGAACCGTTTGTAAAAGATATAATAATTTACGGAATGTCATCATTTTAAGCAGGTGGCATTTTGTAAGAGAGAGGAAGAGGGAGATTTGTCATCGTTCCAGCTCTTGAGATTTTAAGTAAAAGTGGGGGATAATTGAGTGATAAATGGATTCTGGGAGTATTACCTATATAAATGCCCTAAGTATTTTATAGAAGATTTGGCCAATGAGATAGGCAGAGAGTTAAGTGCGGACTAATTTAGGGGAGTTGGGAGGGGAAAGATCCAGGAGCTCAGACTTGGACACATTTACCTCAAAACCCGAGTAAAGGCCAAAGTCATGAATCAACTCCAGAGCCACAGGAACCTCAGTCAATGGGTGAGAGAGAAAAAATGAGAATATCATCAGCAAAGAGGGGGATTTTACCCTGGTGGGGGCCCATAGTTATACCTGATAATTGTGGGTGAGATTCAAAGAGCCCTGGACAGGGGTTCTATAGCTAGATTGAATAATAAAGGTGATAAGGGACATCCTTGACGAGTCCCTCTCTGAAATGGTTTGGATAGAAAGTCTGTGGTGTAGATTTGTGCTAGTGGAGAAGAGTAAAGGGAGGAGATATAAGATCGGAAAGGCCCTGGAAGCGAATTTATCTAAAAACCACCCTCTAGCCATCTCCAGCTGACCCTGTCAAACGCTTTTTTTGCGTCTATCGACAGGACGCTGGAAACCGATTGTGCCGTTCCGGGCGACACTTAATCTAAACTAGCCACCACCCATAACCTTGCGGATATTGGAGGAAACCGCTGCCCTGCCTTTGACAAAACCCCGTTTGCTCCCGGGGAAATAAGTTTGGGGAGGATGAGCGCCAATCTGTCTGCCCAAAAATTTTTTGAGGACTATTTTGAGATTTACATTGATAAAGTGATATTGGACGATGGATGAGGGGAAGAGGGTCCTTTCCCGGTTCGCGGGATTACCTTTATGTGAGCAGTGTTGATGTGCCGGGGGGAATAGGGGACCCTGACATAAATAACATTAGATATTTCGGTTAATAAAGGGGGGTTTTTTCTTTTGAAAGCATTTTATAAAATTCGCTGGTAAACCCATCTGGGCCGGGCACCTTATTGTTTCCTAGATTCTCAATCGTATACGTTATCTCCTCTAGGGATATAGGAGTTTTGTTTTTACAGCACTTCAGTATAAGGGAAGCGTTATCTGTATTCAACAGTATTATAGGATTCTGGCAATTTTAAATACGTAGGGTTTTCATTGAGTTCTAGTACCATAAAAAAAATCCAAATATCTTCTATGTTTTAAATTTACACCTCAGCATCATTTTCTGCAACCTATAACTTTTTTGTCCATTCACGTATAGACCTGAGTGAGGGTGTGTTTTTTTTGCGGGCTAAACTGAACTTTTATTCTTAATATTTTGGGATAGATGTGACTCTCTTGATCACTTTTGCTCCAAATTTTAGGGGACGTGAAATGACTAAAAAAAAAACAAACTAAAAAAAAACCCCACACAAAATGCAATTTTGGCATTTGGAACTTTTTTTATTCTGCGTATGGGATAAGTGATGTTATATTTTAATACATTGGACTTTTACCGACGCAGCGATGCCAATTTTTTACAGCTTTTTTATTATTTGTAAAATGGCAAAAGTGGGCCGATTTGAATTAATTTTTTTTACGCTTTTAAACATTATTAATTTTTTGACCACTAGGGGGCACGATTGTACAAATATGGCAATTCTAGCACTTCCTGTAGGAATATGCTATAGTTTAAAGGGGTTTTGCCACGATGTAATGTTGACGTGGGATCCTCCAAAATGGGTATTTAATCACTTTTCTAAATATATGTGATTAAAAGAATTGCAGTCAGAGAGCTACAGGCTGCCTTACCTGCCCTTAGCTACTTAAACCCTTAAGGACCCGGCGTTTTTTTTTTGGGTGACACGTTCGTTTTTCCCTCCTCGCCTTCTGAAAGCCATAACTTTTTTATTTTTCCACCTACATAGACACGAGGGCTTTTATTTTGCGGAACAAGATGTACTTTCTAATGGTGTTATTCACTGGACTATAGAATATACTGGGAAACCGCAAAAAAATACCAAGTGGGACAAATTGTGAAAAAAAAGTATTTTCGCCATGTTTCTGGGTGTTTTGCTTTTACGGCGTTCAATCTTCGGTAAATATAATGTGTTGTCTGTATTCTACAGGTTGGTACACATCCTCCAATACCAAACATGTAGGGTTTCCGTTATGTTTTGGTACTGTAAAAAATTCCAAACATTTTCTATTTTTGAAATTTTTTGCTGCGGCACCATTTTCTGTGACCCATAATTTTTTTGTATTAACACCTACGGACGTCAGTGAGGGGCATTTTTTTGCGGGATGAAGTGTACTTTTTATCGGTAGCAGTTTGGAATGCATGCGACTTTTTTGTTCACTTTTATTCCATTTTTAGAGTGACGTAAAATGACCAAAAAACGCAATTTTGGCGTTTGGAATTTTTTTTCTTCTACGGTGTTCAGCGTAAAATGGGGAAAGTGGGGTGATTTGAACTTTTAATACTTTTTTTTTTTGCACTTTAAAACTTTATTTTTTTCACTGTAACATTTAGTCCCCCTATGGTGCTTGACCACTAGGTGGCGCGATGTTAATACAAACCTAATGCATTGCATAGGCAATGCATTAGGGTGTACAAAGATGGCGGTTTCCCCACTTCCTGCCTACGGCCAGAAGTGGGGAAAACCGGGAAATGTAAGTGACGGGAGCCTTCACAGGGCTCCCCACCGCCGTGTCCGGTTGTCGGATCTGCGCCGATGCCCATAACGATCGGTGCGCGGCACCGATGGTCGTTCATTCAGACGCCGTGGCCATCTTTGCCGCGGTGTCTGACGGGTTAAACAGCGCCAGCGGGCGGCGCCACCCGCCGGCGCTGTTACCACCGGGTGTTATCTGCGATCAGCCGCTAACACCCGGCGGCTGCGCGGTGGGGTCGCGGAGCGATCCCCCTGCAAGGCCCCTTAGCGGCCCTGGGACGTACTCATACGTCCAGGGTCGTTAAGGGGTTATAAGCTTGCCTTAGATACGACCAGGCAGAGTGACAGGAGCTGCTGGCCGGGCTTGCGCAGATCACACTTCTTATCTGATGAGAGGGAGCTGAAGAAGCTTTCAAGAAACCGGGTAGAAATATGTTGTGTTTTGTATACAGAATCCACAAGTTGTAGTTTGATTATTTGAGTGAACATTTCACACGATCCCTTATGCATGGCTCTGTGCTCTGGCTGTGTCTCTCGCTCTCTGAGCTCAGCTTGGCTTGTTTACATTTGATTCTTAGCAGATAAGGCCCGTCCTGGCAAAACCCCTTTAATGACGTACACAAGCAGAGTAATGCAACCCGGTGAATAAAGCTGCCGCACTGCAGGGCACGGCTGGTGGCGGAGGGCAATTCTGCACATAGGTTACAAAGCTTTAATAACGTAACATCACCTACAGGATAAAAGGAAGCACTCAGTGCTCAGCCCAGGAGCGGCCCCTCCGTGACGGTACATACCCGCGCTCGGTGGTACTGTGATTGTTGGCTTCTCTTCTGTTTGATCTGGGGATCTAGGACTTCTTGTTGCTTCGGAGTATAATGACAAAGGAGACATCTGAGAACTTGAGGAAATATCTACCTCTTCCTGTTGTGGAAACAAAACTTCCATTAGTAACCTCACTATTCAAATATAAAATCCTTCCCTGTATTTTTAACCCTATAATGACTTTTTTTTTTTTTTTTTAAGTTAAAGGGGTTGTCTCACAACAAAGATTAGCTTTCAACACGTAGGGACAGGTAACTGAAGACTTTTTCAAACTATATTGTGCTTTTTTTTTTTTTGCTTTGTAGAGGAGAAGAGAAATTTTATCTCGTCTGAGTGCACACAGGTTTCTATGGTTACCGTCTTGCTCTCCCCTTCTCGCTTTGCCTTATCTGATAGCAAGGACTGACGACACCACTGGACTGCCAGTAGCTACTCACAGACAAAAGGAGAGTAATTACTTGTTTGAGTTCTAAAGTGCTCGGGAATAGGGGTAAGATTTCCTTCTCATATCGGTGCAATTAGAAGAGCTGGGAATACTGAGTTGATATGTTAATCACTGCTATAAAACCACCCACAGCCTGACCAGAAAGAGACAGGATACATGAATATAAAACTGCTTGTGGCTCTGAAACAGTGTGATGACACAACCCCTGGAAGGATTTCTAGTTTTTTACCTGTTATTTCATAACCACATTCTCATGGCCCTAATTTTGATATTTTTACTGTTTATGTACCTTTTTGATTTATTTTTATTTTTTTTGCGGGAGGAATTGCAGTTTTTGTTAAACTTTTTCAGTGCACAGGACTTATTTATGACATTTTTTCCTTCTGTGTTATATATTTTCTCAGCAGGATAAATAAAACATGAATTTTATAGTCCAGCTTGTTGCAGTTAAAATGGGTTGTCCTACTAATGCCATAACCTTACAATTACAAGATGGGGGTCCCTAAATCCCTCCACCTGAATAGCGGTCTTGTGGGTGCTCTGCTGCTCCACTTGTTGTCTAGGGGACTGATAAAGATATCTCAGTGCTATATTTCCATCATTCGCAGACCGTGACTAGAGCAGCAGAACACAACTGCTACTATATTTAGAAGCCCTGTTCTTATTAGCAATGGGGTTCCAGCTGTCAGACTTCAGAGATCATACATTCATCACTGATCCTCTGGATGGGGAATAAACTGGTCACACAATCCTAAAAGCTACACATAACGCACATCGTTTTTGTAAAACAACATTACAGGGAAGTAGTCCCAGCACATGAAGAGAAGGTGCGGGCTTAAAAAGCTATTCCATCACCTTTAGGTGCAGGTGGTGGCTGGAATGTAAAGTGGAAATACTGCTACAACAATCTGTTCTTGGCCATTTAACTCCTAACTGGTTCCAAACTAGAGGCAGTGCCCTGGTTCATCCTGTTGGTGCCCGTGTCACACGACTGCAGGGTGCCGAGGGGTTGCCACATTTGTGATGAATTCTTAGGTTCCCTGTGGTACACTGAAAAGCGTAATACATAGCAATACAGCAAAAGAGGCGATACAAGGATTGAAAGTGCAAGCATCCTGGTTGGCCTAACAAAGGGCGTTATGTATGAAAACTGTCTAGCAATGAGACTATCTTTATTGCCCTTAAAGGGGTTTTGCCACAAGGTAAAATTGATGTGGGAAGTTTGTAAATTAAATAATAAACATTTTCACCATTCATCATTATTAAAAATTGATTTAGCTGCTCCTTTAATAATCCATTGTTTACAGCTTGTCTCCAGGGGATACGACCAGGGCTGTGAGCTCCTCACTCCTGGTCGCACATGCTCAGACATCACCTCTCCTCTCAGGCAGCTACTGAGTGTTCAAACCCCAGGTGCTGTCATTCTACTCCCGTCCTCTGTACTCCTTAGTAATTAGTCAAACAGTGCAAATAAATTAATAAAAAAAGAAACCTCAATCAGGCATGTGCATTGATAAAGAGGAAAAAAAATCCACAGGTTTGGTTCCTGCAGGGATTTGAACCGAGGACCCTTGTGATGCGAGGCAAAGGTTTTACCTCTGAGCTACATTGTAACTACTCACAGCTCAATACATAAACAGACCTTTCTTTGACTACAGAAAGGAAAGGCCTGGTGATGTCATCCTGCTGGGTCACATGATCTGCAATTCAAACAAATCACACACACCCCCTTCTGAGCACACAGAGCGGAAGAGCTGGATACAGGAGGTATGAGATGAGATCGTGGCAAAACCCCTTTAACAGAGCTCAGCTTTTATTTCATATAGTGCTCTGGAAAAAGAAAAGCTGAGCTCCGATTGGTTGCTGTGGGCAACAGAGACCGTCTTACTGCCAGACCGTTTTCATACAAAAGGCCCAAAGTGTTTGCAAGTCAGAGGAAAATGGTAAAAAGTTAATATGTCTGCTTCATGCACTCATGAATTCCATGCAGCACTGTATTTCCCCCTAGAAGCAATGTTTCTATAGACAGTAGTAAGGTGCGCAAGGGTTCATGGTCCAATTTGGACTTTCTCCCAATTTCTCTACAGAAGTTTAAGGAAAAGAATATGCCGTGTATTACTATGAAAATCCGGAAGGATGTGGCGGCACAGTACAGACCTACAGATTTCTACGAGTATCTAAGAAAACCCTTACCGGTACATATTGTGAGGAGGAGAGTGGGGAGTCGGCAGGCAAAGGAGACTGGACAGAATAGCTGGAAGACGCAGGCGACAATGGCTCTGGTTTTATGTCTCCTAAGAAAAAAATATACAGATTTTTTTTTTTACTCCAAAAAATAAATCCATTCAAAGCACATAGTAGTGACATCGAAATTAAGCCTTATAGGCCAAGCTAATCTCACTCTTAAAGGGGTTATCCCAGTAAGTTATATTATAGTTAAAGGAGCTAGAGTGGGGAAACATAGAAAGAAAAAAAAACAGTTAGGGGATGTTCACACGGTTGTTTTGTATAGGTTTTTCGGATCCGAAAAATTTATTCCAAAGCGCTACGTAAAATGCATCCAACACACACCAAAAATGTGCTGCATGTTTGGATGCGTTTTTGTTGCAGCAGACATGCACCCTATAGTTTTAAATAGCGCGTCTGCTGCGTCAAACGGATCAGGAATTGACATGACAATTCTTTGAACGGATTCAAAAGATGCATCAGAAAGACTCATTTAAAACATATATTGGCGATCACTCGTCTGAACGCCGATGTGTGTTTAACATTGCAAGCAACGGAAATCACACTGCACATTGTTAGATGCCTGTCTGGGTCTGTTTTGGGTCCGAAATACGGATCCAAACCCGCATCTAAGAAACACAGTGTGAACATCTCCTAACTCACCTTCCGATCGATAAGCAATGACAAAAACTATTCTCTCCCCCCACACCTCTTGCAGTGCAGATATATTCTCAGATTTCGAATATAATGCTGCACCCGGTCATAAAAAGTGCTGAAGACTAAGAAGACGCAGGACCTGACCAGGAACCTAATAAATCCTGTGCAGAAAATTCAACTGTGGTCACTGTGACATGTACTATTCTGCATCCAAGTAAAACTCATCTAAAGTGAACCCACAACTGCTGCAAAACTTTCTAGATTTGCAAAAAATGCGCAGTGTGATCCAAACAGTCTCCGACACGATGCTTGCTTTAACCCTTTCACCATCAAGGACATATGTAATACGTCCCAACTCTGAACCCCTGCCCCGAGGAGACTACAAGTGACAGAGCTCAGATCTTGGCGTCATAGCAAAGCACACGATCTGATCTTTCACATGATTGTCAAAAGTGATCAATATTAGGGTATGTTCACACGACGTAATTGTGGGGTGTATTTCGTTGCATAATTGTGCTACAGTACGCCCAAAATGCGCCCCGCAATTACGGTAATTATCTCGGTTTTCCCCAACGCGCCGGGGATGACCGAAGTGAACGAGTCCCCACGCTTTAAAGTTACGCGCTGGCCAGGGCGTACTTCTACAACACCCAGTGTATTGTAACGAATACAGTAGGCACCGCAATACGCCTTAGTGAACATAGCCTTAGGGGTGCAGCTGTCATTGGAAGTCCAGGAGAAGGAAGAGTTTTACTTGTTGGATCTGTGTATCTGTAATGGAGGTGGAGGGTGCAATCGACATTAGGTTTAAAGATTGCAGCCTGTTACTGTAACGTCTCTACCTGTATGAGCGCCAGCGATATAGAGAATTCATGTTATCACCCCACCACCACCATTCACAGCCCATTTGTCATTATCCTTTATACAGCCCCTTGTAATGCTAGGAGAGGGATACAGAAACTTGTCTTCATGTTAACACTGCTCTCATCTCTTACCAGCCTGTTCCTGTCATCCCCCCCACTGTGCAGCCCCTGGCAGTTTTGTATACCAAAATGCCCTACACTGGGGGGAAAAGGAGGGACTCATCGGACAAGGACTACCTGAAAGAGATAACCATCACAGAAGCCACGACAATTTGCCTACTACGCACCAGTGACCCGCTGATCGGTAGCATCCCACGGAAACGAATTCCACGACATCAGATCCATCGTGAAATCTAGATTATCAAAATCTGTTTCCTGCAAGTATAAAAATAAGAACATGAAACTGAATCCAAACTTTACCTTATGTGTGAGCAGACAATCGCCTACTAATGGAGACACCTAGTGCTCTGCCACAAGTTATAACAGTACAGGGGTTGTCTCGCTACAAAGATCAGCTTTCAACATGTAGGGAACAGTAAATGAAGACTTTTTTTCCAAATACACCGCTTTACTTTCGAGATGAGATTTTATCTGCTCTGAGTGCAGACAGGTTTCTCGGGTTACCGACCTGCTCTCCCCTTCTCTCTGTCCTCTGTCTTATCGGAGAGCAGAAGTGAGGTCACCACAGGATGCTGACTGCCTGAGAACAGAGTGTGTTATCTCTAACAAACAAAGGAGACTAATTACTACTGATTATTTCATTTGAGATCTGAAGCGCTCTTCACTATAGATCTCCTGCTCTCATGTCAGTGCCATTAGCGGAAAAAATATATAAATCCACTACACACAAGAGGGGTTTTTTTTTTTGCTTCAAAGTCAAATATATGTTTTTTTCATATATGTCCTGTCTACAAGTGTATGTTACAATAGATTTATTCCATACATTGGGTATAAGGGTATTTTCACACAGTGTGTTTGATCCGTTTTGGATGCGATTTACGCAGTGCTTCTGAATGCGTTTTTTGGATCCAACATGCCGTGTGAACATACCCTAAACATCATAGCGCCTTGGGAAATCTTGTGATCCAGCAATGACTGCCGGCGCTCCACCTGCTTCCTGTGGCTGCATGCAGCAATCCCTTCATCCACTGTACTACCGGCTTCTCATATCCATTTTGCATATTACCGCAGGTCCTAAATATATTTATTCCATACGTGGACTCCAGCTCTGGTCCTTAATGTGATCCATATGGTTAAGGTTGCTATGACGACTGAAAACGTCTACAGGATCAAAAGATTTCCCAAGGCTCTACATTTTAATGGGTTTATTACCCACTGTAGGAATTAAGCTTTTTATAACCAATATATATTGGGGAATTAATAACAATAATATATATTAAGATTACAATATATACACACACACTTATATTATGTATATAACATATATATATATATATTCAAATATATTATATATATATTAGACAATATTATACACACACACATTAGATTATATATTATAATATATATATAATATAATAATATATATACATATATATATATATATAACATATATATATATATATATATATATATATATAAACACACATATATATATATATATATATATATATATACACACACACACACACAACACACACATATATATATTATACACATATACATATTATATATTACACATATATATATCATATATAATTTATATACTATATATATATATATATATATATATATATATATAACACACACACACACACACACACACACACACACACATATTTCACTTTGAAGCAATAAAAAAACCTCTTGCGTGCTATGGATTTATATATTTATACTGCTGTACGGGTTGCAATACCCTTTCCACTTGCACCAACGTTCATTACCGAGTGCTTTAATTTAATATATTTATAGTACAATTAGAAGAGCCGTGAATAAGCAGCTGATATGCCAATCACTGCTACAGAACCACCCACAGTCTGGCCAGGAAGAGACAAAAAGCATGAATCTAAACCTGCTTTTGGATCTGTGAACCATGGCAAGACAACCCCCCTTATGTGTTCCCAGATTCTCATTGTAGTTTTGAAAATATTTTAAGAACCTCACTTAGGTGGAAACGCTACATTCCACGCTGGTCAAAGAAAAAGGTTATATGAAGCAAGCCACAAGATGACTTACATAAGCGTGGCACTTCCCATCTTCAAACAGATCATCAACATCTACTAAATGGCTCAGTTCATCAAACAGTGAAGAATCTGGTAACAAAACAAAAATACACATTTAAAAGAAGAACAAACCACAACCAACCAAATAAATCCATCCGTATAGCAGTGGGTGCTTTTATAACTTAAAGGGAACCTGTCACATAGGTGATGCCCTCCTTGCTGAGGACAGAACAAGCGAGTGTCAGATCTGCTGTTCCCAGCACTGTGTCCCTTATTCTGTAAGATGCTGGAGTTTTAGAGCATTTACCCCTCAAATCTTATTCATGAGCAGGTGTTAGGCTATGTTCACACGGGATAAACTGGGGGCATTTCGCCGCGTATTTCGCGCCATACTGCTCTCAAATACAAGCGAAATGCGCCCCAGTCATTACGGTAATGCACAGTTCTCATAGAGAACTATGGATTATGCCTCCTCTCCCCGCTCGGCGAATCCGCCGCGGGGGGAGATCAGTGACATGTCATTTACTAGCAGTGAATACCCACCGCTAGCAATGAATGTCTATGGGGCCGGCAGGTAGCTGGCTCCCCCACCCCGCGAGAGTACGCGCCGATCGGCGTGCGCTCCCGAAGTCCCGGCGTAATTCAGGGGCGCACTTACGCCCCACAACAGGGGTCCTCAAACTGCGGCCCGCTGAGGATTTTTATCCGGCCCGCCGCTGCCACCTGCGGCACCAGTGGTGGCAGCGGCAGAGCCGCAGTCCTCTGAGTTACTGTGCGCTCTGGCCCCTGCTGTCGCGCTGCCTCACATCACTTGTCATCGGCCACAGCACCTCCCACATGATGGGAGGTGCCGTGGGCGGTGACAGATAATATGAAAGCCATTGCGAGCCACGCAACAGCAGGGGCCAGCATCGGGGGGGCGGACACTCTGCAAGGGAGGTGCCTGAGGGCGGACACTTACAATATATGGGAGGTTCCTGTGAGTGTCAGAGGGCGGACACTGTGCAATGTATACGCAGAATGTCCGCCCTCTGCCACTCACAGACACCTCCTATATATTGTAAATGTCCCCCCTCCCGTCCGCTGCACAGTGTCCCCCCCCCCCCCCCCCCACACACCACAGTCGTCCCCGGCGATGCCGCTATCACCGCCGCCGATCGTTTAGGGGTCCTAAGTCGATACCGATCACTAAGGTACCGGCTTAGGACCTTAGCGATCGGTGATAGCAGCGGCGCCGGGACTAACTGTATGTGCGTCTGCCGGACGCACATACAGTTGCTTCTGCGGAGAGCAGGGGCTCTCCGCTCTGCAGAGTACTCTGGTGAGGTGCAGGAAGGATGCGCCTCACCAGAGTCCACAGCACGGGCGGCGTCAGCGTCATCACGCTGCGGCGTGGTGACGTCACGCCGCCCGAAGAAGAATCCTGAGAGCAGCAACAGCGGCGAGGAGCCAGGTAAGTGAGTGATGTCAGTTTTTTATTTTTAATTATCGCTACACCTGCTGGGGGCCTAATTCTACCTATGTCTGCTGGGGGCCTAATTCTACCTATGTCTGCTGGGGGCCTAAATGTACCTACACCTGCTGGGGGCCTAATTCTACCTATACCTGCTGGGGGGCCTAATTCTACCTACAGCTGCTGGGGGCCTAATTCTACCTACAGACCTGCTGGGGGTCCTAATTCTACCTACAGACCTGCTGGGGGGCCTAATTCTACCTACACCTGCTGGGGGCCTAAATGTACGTATACCTGCTGAGGGGCCTTATTCTACCTACACCTGCTGGGGGCCTAATTCTACCTACACCTGCTGGGGGCCTAATTCTACCTATGTCTGCTGGGGGCCTAATTCTACCTGCACCTGCTGGGGGGGCCTAATTCTACCTATACCTGCTGGGGGGGCCTAATTCTACCTACACCTGCTGGGGGTCTAATTCTACCTACATCTGCTGGGGGTCTTTTTCTACCTACATCTGCTGGGGGTCTAATTCTACCTACATCTGCTGGGGCCTAAATGTACCTATACCTGCTGGGGGGCCTAATTCTACCTACAGACCTGCTGAGGGCCCTAATTCTACCTACAGACCTGCTGAGGGCCCTAATTCTACCTACAGACCTGCTGAGGGCCCTAATTCTACCTACAGACCTGCTGGGGGCCCTAATTCTACCTACAGACCTGCTGGGGCCTAATTCTACCTACAGACCTGCTGGGGGCCCTAAATCTACCTACAGACCTGCTGGGGGCCCTAAATCGACCTACAGACCTTTTGGGGGCCCTAAATCGACCTACAGACCTGCTGGGGGCCCTAAACCTACCTACAGACCTGCTGGGGGACCTAAATTCACCTACGTCTGCTGGGGGACCTAAATTCAATAATAAATTGGGTATCACTGTAATTGTATCGACCCACAAAGTAAAACTTTTTTTTTAGACTATATTCCGGCCCTCCGATGGTCTGAGGGACCGTGAACTGGCCCCCGGTCTAAAAAGTTTGAGGACCCCTGCCCCACAATTATGCTGTGTGAACTTAGCCTTAGCCCCGCCCACCAACAGTTATTCGCATGTTTCTACCCATTCAAAGTAACAGGTTTATCAGCTGAGGTGGGCGGGGCTAGCCTCAGGTGGGCGGGGTTTGAAAAAAAAACTGAGTCTTCGAATGACTTCTGGCTGAAAACTGCAGATTTGAGCATTAAATACCCGAAAACTGCAGCATCTTACAGAATAAGGGACACAGCGCTGGAAACAGCAGGTCTGACCTATGTGACAGGTTCCCTTTAACCATTGTCATTTCTATCATGTTGTCACTTGTGGGTGTCCGTTACAATACTAACGAAATAGAGCAACACAAGAAACTAGAAGATCAATAAAAAGTTCATTCATGTCTGTAATTCAAGTCAAATAGAGAAACCCACATATTGTGTAGACTCATTACACACAGCGCGATAGATCTCAAGCATTTATTTCTTCTAATGTGGAGGATTCTGGCTGACAGCGAATGAAGACCCAATGCTCAGTAGATTGGAAAAGTAGCATAATCGTCAATATCTGGTGTCCCAAGCAAAAGTTTCCTGAGCCTTTATATGGTCCCTCAGTCTGGTTCAGGAGGAAGACGGCTGACCTGACAGTAGTCCTGGCTATTCAGTGCTGATGAACTCCTTCCTGACAGATGGTCATAATAATATGGCTCCAAATTTTTTCCCTCTTTGCCTCCTGAAAGCCATAACTTTTTTTTTTTTTCCACCTCCATAGCAGGGCTTTGGAGTCGGCAAGCCAAAGCCCCGTCTCCGACTCCTGAATTTCCCAAACCTCCGACTCCTGACTCCCTCATACACGGCGCATGTTTAAGTGATAACTTTACTGTAGTAAAATGGTAACATCAGGCTTTTTATCACCTTATGATACAATAATCCAACTATTTAGGTAGAACAGACACTGACAAGCAAAAGGGTAACAATGTTTTGATCTTTTGAACACTTGTGGGTAGAGCTGAAGAAAAAGCTGTATTTGTATCCAAGTCCAGTCTGCACCAACATTGGGAATGTGTAGAAGAGACCTGGGATCAGATTTTGGTCAAGATATGCTTGAGTCTGATCCAAAGCCCAGAAGGATTCAGGCAGTATTGAAAACCTAAGGTGGATTTCCCAAATACTAAAAAAATTAAAAAAATTAACATTTTGATTTTTAGGAGCAAAACAGTAACAATGCAGTTACAGGAAAGAATCTGCAGAACTAAGCAGATGCTAAATACTTGCAAGTCAAATTTATGTATTTATGTAAGATGACTGTATATAAAATTACAGTAGCCTCATGTACAAAGCTGTAGTGGATGGAGAGATATGGAACCTGAAAGTCACAAGTTCAAAACATTGTTACCCTTTTGCTTGTCTGTGTAAAATATATTTATTGGATATGACTTTAGAACACAAAAAAAACTGTAAATATGCAAAACTGCAGGAACATTTGTGGAGTCTCTGAATTTGTTCTGAGAAATAGTATTGCCTCCATCAGATCCTGCATACATGACCTCACATCTGATCTCATTATTTCCAGGCTAGAGAACGGCCTCTCTATACTTAACTTGGGTTGGGGGCAAAGTGGTGAACCACAGGGGCAACATCTCTAACAATGTCAGGGTATAAAGGAATTGCCTCAGCCACAGTCAGGTTTGATGAATGGTTGAATTCTACTTCTTTGAAAGCAGGTGAAACATTTTGCCGAAATCTGTTTGCCCTGGGAGCAGAATCTTTTCCCCTGGGGCAGCGCTTTCCCTGCTCCATGTCATAAAATTACATCTCAGTGATGACCCTTTGAAGTTTGGGAGCTTAGCCTCCCCGGACCCAAATTTTCCCTCTTGCTTTTTGGCACTGCATGAACAAAACTGGACCAATTATTTAATTTTGGGAGTGAGTCGGCCCCTTTTTTGCTCCGACTCCTGCAAAATAGGCACCGACCCCGATACACCCCTCTCCATAGAATTTGGGGGCTTTTATTTTGCAGGACAAGATTTCTTTCTAATGTTTTTTTCATATTACAATAGAATAAGGGGAAACTAAAAAAATTGTAAGGGGGGGCCCAAAATGTAAAAAAAAAAAAAAAGTACTTGCGCCATGTTTTGGGGGAGTTTTGTTTTTAGGGCGTTACTTTGTGTTTAAAAAATGATGTTTTTATCTTATTCTACATTTGAAGCTCCCCCAAAATACCAAAAAAGTAGGGTTTCCTTTTTGTACTGAAAAAAAAATTAAACATTTTTTTTTTTAAAAAATTTGGCCGCGGCGCCATTGTGGGCGGCCAATAACTTTTTTTTGTACGAACACCTACGAACCTGAGTGAGGGACATTGTTTGTGAGCTGAAGTGTATTTTTGAATGATACCAGTTTGAAATACATGCGACTTTTTTGGTCAATTTTATTCCAATTTTTAGGGGACGTGAAATGACCCCAAAAATTTTTTTTCACAATTTTGCCATTTGGAATTTTTTCAGGTAGGGGAAAATGATTTTTATTTTGAAATAAAAAAGAGTTTTTCGAGCAACGATCCCAAAAATAGGGTTTTAACTTTTTTATTATTTTATTTTTTTCATTTGTAAAATTGCAAAAGGGGGTGATTTGAACTTTAAGCTTTTTTATTTATTTTTTACACTTTAACCCCTTAAGGACCCGGCGTTTTTTTGGGATGACACGTTCGTTTTCCCCTCCTCCCCCTTTCCCAGAGCCAAATTTTTTTTATTTTTCCCCTACAAAACACTGAGGGCTTTTTTTTTTGCGGCAAGATGACTTTCTAATGGTGTTATTCATTATACTATAAAAATATGGGAAACTGAAAAAAAAAATTCCTAGGGGACAAATTGTGAAAAAAAAATGTATTTCCCCATGTTTGGGGGGGTTTTTTGTTTTTAGGCGTTAATCTTCGGTAAATATTTGTTATCGTATTTAAGGTAACTTGACCCAGCAATACCAAACTGTGGTTTTTTCCTTTGTTTTGGCACCGTAAAAAAAATTCCAAACATTTTCTATTTTTGAAATTTGCGCCACGGCGCCTTTTTTTTGTGCCCATAAAACTTTTTGTAAAAACACCTAGGGAGCGTGGGGGGCATTTTTTGCGGGTTGAAGTGACTTTTTTTTTGGACAGATGGAATGCATGCGACTTTTTTGATCTTTTTACCCCTTTTTTTGAGTACGTAAAATGGCCAAAAAAAGAAATTTTGGCTTTTTGGAATTTTTTTTTCTTCTACGGTGTTCATTACGGAAATAAATGATTTTATATTTTTATAGATGGGACTTTTTGGGGCGGCGATCCCAAAAAGGGTAACTTTTTTTTTTTTTAAATGATTTTATTGAAAAATGGGGGGGAAAAGGGGGGGTTTGAACTTTTTAAACTTTTTTTGTACTTTAAAAATTTTTTTTTTTTTTTTTTTTTAACTTGGGCCCCCTTTGGGTACTGCCCACGGGGTGGGGAAAAAACCGGCGAGTAAGTGACGGAGCCTTCACAAGGCTCCCCCACCCCATGCCCGGCATGTGGGGCGCTTGCCGATTTTACCGTAAAGTCGGTGTGGGCACCGATCGGGGTTAATTCAGACGCCGCGGCCAAATTTTTCCGCGGGCCCGTGGGGAAAAAAAAGCGCCAGCGGGCGGAGCCCCCCCGCCGGCGATTTTACGCCCTTTTCCCCCCCGGTGGTTTTGCGGGGGGGGGGGGGGGGCCCCGGAGCACCCCCTGCAAAGCCCTTTGGGGGGCCCCGGGAGTACTCTACAAAATTTTCCAGGCAGGGTCAAGTGTCGCACCCCCGTGTCGAGCCCCCCTCGTGACCCAGACACCAGCCAGCGTCTGACCCCGGTGGGAAGGAGGGGCTTTTGCTCAGGGCCAAAATCCTGTTTTCAGATAAAAGTAAGTTCTGCGTTTCATTTGTAAATCAAGGTCCCAGAGTCTGGAGGAGGAGCGGAGAAAGACAATCCAAGCTGCGTGAGGTCCGGTGTGAAGCTCCCCCAGTCAGTGGTGGTTTGCGGAGCCTTGTTACCTGCTGGTGTCAGTCTACAGCCGTCTACCAGGAAGCTGTCACTTCATGCTTCCCTCTGCTGACCAGCTTCATGGAGATGCTGGTTTCATCTTCCTGCAGGACGGGGCACCCGCCCACACTGCCAAATATACCAATACCTGGTTTACTAACACGAGTCACTCCTTTGATGGGCCCGCAAACCTTTTGACCTATACCCAAAGAAAACCCATGATGAGAAAGGCTGTGGAGCGGCAAGCCAAAGCCCCGACTCCGACTCCGAAATTTTCCCAAAACCCCGGACTCCTGATCCCTCTACACGGGCTGTTTTAAGTGATAACTTTACTGTAGTAAAATGGTCATCAGGCGTTTATCACTTATATACAATAACAAACTATTTTGTTGAAAGACACTGACAAGCAAAAAAGGGGGAAAATGTTTTGATCTTTTGAAAAAACCCTTTGGGGGGAGGTTGAAGAAAAGCTTATTGTATCCCAAATCCCGTCTGCACCAAATTGGGATGTGTAGAAGAGACTGGGATCGATTTTGGTCAAGATGCTTGAAAATTTATCCAGAGCCAGAAGGATTCGGCGTTTGAAAACCCAAAAGGGGATTTCCCCAAATACTAACAAAAAAATAAAAAATTAAAAAAATTTTGATTTTTTGGAGAAACATAACAATGCAGTTTTCAGGAAAGAACTGCAAACAACAGATGCAAATACTTGAAAATCACATTTAAGATTTAAGTAGGTGATGACTGTATATAAAATTGTCTTTGCACGCATCAAATAACTGGGCCAACTTATTATAGATTTTGGGATCGGAGTTGGGCCCCTTTTATGGGCACTCCGATCCTGCAAAATAGCCACCGACTCCGGCTCCACAGCCCTGGATGAGAGACACCAGAACCAACACTGCAGCAAGAGGTAAAAGAAACACATGCTTTGGGGAGAGTCCAATTGTGGTTTCTCGATTGAAATTTGGACATGAATTAAAATTTTTAAAAGAAAAACACATTGTTTTTTTTTAGATTCCCCTGTTATGTGGTACCATTACCCGCAGCTCAAAAGGTGGGGGCCAACAGAAAGACAAATGCCCGAAACTAGCTTTTTGGGGTATTGTGACCATGATGATTGGCTTTAACCCTATCAGGTCTGGGCTTGTTACCCCCGGGTTATTTTGGGACATACCCCCATTTGCGCCGCTGCGGAAATACGGGGCCCAAATCCGTCCCAATAATTTCGGTAAACCACAGTTCTCATAAAAGTGACATGCCTTATCCCGGGATTTCGCCCCCCCCCCCCCGGAACACGCCGTAGTTGCGGGGGGGAAATCCTTTTCCCCAATTACGCGGTTAAATCGCCCCAAACGTTTTCTCCTGCCTTTCAGGACCCATAACTTTTTTATTTTTATTTTTCCATCTACATAGACATATGAGGGCTTTTTTTGGCAGGAAGTCATAGGGGCAGTAAGGTAGCAGCCATGAAAGCTTTCCTTAGGCTTTTGGCTGCCATAGCAACCGCTCGGCATCCTACAACCTTGTCGCGGGAGAGGGCCGCGGTCACCTGGCTCCGATCTCTGCCGTTACCGTTGGGTGTCAGCTGTATCCAACATCCAGCACCTTATGGAGTGGACTTAGCTAGTGAGTCCGCTCCATGCTCCCTTAGTGTTACCAAAACATCATGGTGCGCTAAGGGGTTAAACATGTAGGCAAAGGTACATAAAGATTACTACCAAATACACTGCTGTTCTGATTTTACTTCTTCTCTAGGTTACCGACCATCTCTCTCTACTCTCATTGCTTCAGCTGCTCTGGCCAACCACAGTGATGTCACCTCCTTCTGTGTCTTATCAGCAGCACATGAGCTTGTTTATATATGTTACTCACAAACTTTAACCCTTTAGAGCTCTGTTGCCATCTGCTTTATTGTTTAAACCCATCTGTTATCCAAGTCTCTGTGTTTAAACTCTTCTGTTAGCAAAGTCTATGTATGAAGCGCCACTAGGATAGCAGAGCTGAAATGTCAGTCACTGCCGGCTGTGAAGAGCAGGCTCTGCCAAACAGCATGGTGAGAATGCCCGGCAAGATATATATATTTGACCGGCAGAATAAAGTTAAGTTTTATTTTAGAACACATGGCATGCAACTTTGAAAAAGGTGGAGGGAGAGGTAGCACAAAAGCATAACCAGGGCTGTGGAGTCGGCAAGCCAAAGCCTCGACTCCGACTCCTCAATTTCCAAACCTCGCCCTCTGACTCTGATTTCCCGACTCCCATACACGGGCATGTTTAAGTGATAACTTTACTGTATTATAAATGGTTAAACATGAGGTTTTTTTTTATCACCCTTATTGATGCAATAATCAAGCTATTTAGGTAGAACAGGGACAACTGACAAAACAAAAGGGTAACAATGTTTTTTTTCTTTTGAACACTTGAGGGTAGAGTTGAAGAAAAGCTGTATTTGTATCAAGTCCAGTCTGCACCAACATTGGAATGTGAAGAAGAGACCTGGGATTTAGATTTTGGTAAGATTGTGCTTGAATCTGATTCAGAGCCCAGAAAGGGAAACAGGCAGAATTGAAACCTAAGGGGTGGATTTCCCAAATAACTAACAAAATAATAAAAAAATTTTAATTTTTAGGAGCAAAACAGTAACAAATGCAGTTACAAGAATAATCTGCAGAAATAAGGCCAGATGCTTAATACTTGCAAGTCACATTTATGTATAAGATAGGTAAGATGACTGTATATAAAATTACAGTAGCCTCATGTACAAAGCTGCAGTGGATGAAGAGATATGGAGCCTGAAAGTCACAAGTTCAAAACATTGTTACCATTTTGCTTGTCAGTGTAAAATATATTTATTGGATATGAATTCAGAACACAAAAAATTGTAAATATGCAAAACACTGCAGGAACATTTGTGGAGTCTCTGAATTTGTTCTGAGAAATAGTATTGCCTCCATCAGATCCTGCATACATGACCTCACATCTGATCTCATTATTTCCAGGCTAGAGAACGGCCTCTCTACACTAACTTGGGTTGGGGGCAAAGCGGTGACCACAGGGGCAACATCTCTAACAATGTCGGGGTATAAAGGAATTGCCTCAGCCACAGTCAGGTCTGATGAATGGTTGATCTTCTACTTCTTTGAAAGCAGGTGAAAAACGTTGCTAAAATCTGTTTGCCCTGGGAGCAGAATCTTTTCCCCTGGGGCAGCGCTTTGCTTGCTCCATGTCATCAATTACACTCCTCATGTGATGAGGCTGAAGATATGGGAGCAGTAGCACTGGCCGGACCCAATTCCTCTTGCTCTTTGCATCGAACTAACTGGACCAACTTATTATATATTTTGGGGGTTGGTCCCTTTTATGACGACTCCGAATCCTGCAAAATAGGCACCGACTCCACAGCCCTGCACAACAGCAGGATTGGTTTCTCCCCCATCCTCCCCTTCAATAAAAGTTAATCAACATGTATTATATACCTTAAAATAGTGCCAATAAAAAACCTCATCCTGAAATAAACAAGCAATCAAATAGCTAGGTCAACGGGAAAATGAAAAAAATTAGTGTTAGGTATCAGTCAGCAGTTTTATGTTGCTTAAACCATAGGAAATAGACCCACTTTTTGGTTGTTGTGGACCCAGAGCCACAGATTTAGGAACCTGGTCAAAGAGGCAATTCTATGTACTGTAGTTTGAATGGTATTTCCAGGTACAGCAGAGAACACAGCTCCCCCCCCCCCCTCCATTCAGCAGGAATTTCGGGAACCCATTTTCAAGACGCCTGCAGGTACCAGAGATGGGAGCTGCATCTACCAGACATCTGTGCAGTATCCATTCAATATACCATCAATGCCTGTAATGGGAAAACCATTTAATCCAAGAGGGAATATAAAATGTATATATATATATATGATATTATTATATATATAATATTTATATATAATATATAACATCATATATATAAATATACACACACACAGAGTGTCTCACACTTTTGTAAATATTGCTAAATGTCTAAACTGCCGGCAACAAAGGTGAGTACACCCCTAAGTGAAAATGGCCAAATTGTGCCCCAAGTGTGTGGCTGCCACTATTTTCCAGCACTGCTTTAACTCTCTTGGGCATGGAGGTCACTAGAGCTTCACAGGTTGCAGCCACTGGACTCCTCTTCCCTCCTCCATGACGACATCACGGAGCTGGTGGATGTTAGAGACCTTGTGCTCCTCCACTTTCCGTCTGATGATGCCCCATAGATGCTCAATAGGGTTTAGGTCTGGAGACGCTTGGCCAGTCCAGCACCTTTAGGATATGTTCACCAGACGTGTTTGAGATCCGTTTTTGGATCTGCTTTTCGGATGCCAAACGGATCCAAAAAACGTCTATCTAACAATGTGCAGTGTGATTTACATTGGTTTCAATGTAAAAAACGCACCTCCGTTCAGACGAGTGATCACCGATGCGTGTTTACGGATCCGTTTTAAGAATGGTCATGCCAATTCTACTTGCGTTTTATGCAAGTGAAATCCCCTTAGGAAAGAATGGAGTGCGCTTTTGGAGCCCGAAAAACGGATCCCAAAGTGCAACATGCTTTTGGGTACGTTTTGGATGCGCTTTTCATCCGAAAAATGTATTGGATTAAAATTTGAATGTCTGCGTGTTAGATTTTGTATCACTATGCATATTGATTAATAATGATTGTCTAATTATATGCATATTAATCCAATGCAATATGCACCCCAAGTGCCTATAATAATATTAAATATAATAATTATATATTAATAACTACTTAATTAATAATTACTTAATTTTTTAATGGGGTGGGTTTGGGAAGCTATAGGTTAATTTTATAAAAAAATGTGTGGTGATAGGTTTATTTCAATCATATTATTAGATAAAGGTGTGTAGTTTATGATTGACACAAAGTCAAAAGGGTGGATTTGGTCATTGATAGGTTAAATTAATAGAGTTTAATTGATTTGAAAGAAAAAGCATTGAAAAACGGATACAAAAAACGCATCCAAAACCGCATCTGCAGCTGCGTTTTTGGATACTTTTTTTTTTGGATGCAGTTTTCCTTCTGGTGAAAAACGGATCCAACACGACGGGTGAACATACCCTTACCCTCATTTTCTTTAGCAAGGCAGTGGTCGTTTTGGAGGAGTGTTTGGGGTCTTTGTCATGTTGGAATATTGCGCTATGGCCCAGAAGGGAGGGGGATCATCCTCTGCTTCCATATGTCACAGTACATGTTGGCATTCATGGTTCCTTCAATGAACTGTAGCTCCACACAGCTGGCAGCACCCATGCAGCCCCAAACCATGACACTCCCACCACCATGCTTGACTGTAGGCAGACACACTTGTCTTTGTACTCATCACCTGGTTGCTGCCCCACATGCTTGACACCATCTGAACTAAATAAGTTTCTCTTGGTCTCTGTAGACCACAGGACATGGTCCCAGTCATCCCTGGCCTTTGCTGCTTGTCTTCCGCCTATCTTGAGCATCATCTTTATAGGATGCCTCCCCCCCCCCCCCTCAAACATTATAGGTGCATCAGGGAATTAATAGGGAATCTCATCTCAAACATCCAAGAATTTTAGGGAAACCACCGTGGAGTAAAGAACACAAAAGAGGAGATATTTGCGGTATATTGTCTGTTTTCCCTTTTTTGGCTTTACTTTTGGATTAGGGTATATTTGAGGTGATTTCTGAAACACCCATTGGTCACTGATGACGTTTTCCCAATGTTTTTAAACCTTCATGTTGAGATGTGTCTTTATAATAATAATCTTTATTTATATGGGCCCCCAAATTTTCCGCAGCCTTTAAATTTGGGGTGTAGGAAGCAAAAGACAGACTGCAGAATTACACAATGTAAAATATTAAAAGATGAGCAAGGGTGAGGCCCCTGCTCAAAAGGGTTTTAAAAATTATTATGGTGTACGGGGAGACGAAGGGTAAGAAGTGCTGATTTACAATGGTCAGCCATGTGACATAAATTGGGGTTTTTTTATAAAATTTGGGGTTGAACGTCCCACCCAGACAGTACATTATTCTTTAAGTGCCAAAATGAGATGGTGCGCTAATAACAAGTATCTAATAAGAAGGAAATGGGGCACATTGATCAAGTCAGAGGCGCCGGGACTCGGGCACAATTTGCACCAAAAATAAGGGTAACTATTTTATCAATTTAAAAAAAGGTTTTACAAAGTTTCTAGAAACTATTGCGTCTTCTCCGCCAACAGGGCAGTGGCCTCTGTAGAAGGGGTGCGGATCAGCGTGCAACGCCAGAAAATTTAAAAAAAAATAAAAAATCAAAAAAATTTTTGGGCACAATTAGCGGTCACATAAGCCAAAATGGTGTGAAATAGACCAAAAAAGTTTAACCCGCCAGATTTATCAAAACCTATGATACAGTGGGCATTTAGACGTTGGTCACTTTACACTTTATAGGAGCTAAACGTGTGATAGGTTTGCCCAGTGTGTGTGTGTATAAAATATATAATATATATATTAAAATATATTTATATTATATATATAAATTATAAAAAATTTATATTGCCAAGTGTATAGGCCTTGTTGTATTGTGACAATTTCTTCCAGTATTTGGAACTTTGGGTATCCCCGGTTTTCGCAGCTCATGGTTTATTTAGCCAGGACCCTGAGAAAAAAGTACAGTCCCACTGCTGAAAGTTCATTAATAAGCGTTCCCGTGGGTTCTGGCAGCAATACACATTGTATAGCGGTTACGCAGGCCCCGATGCAGGGGCCCCCTGTACAGATAGGGCAGTATATTACTGTACTGCTCTGCGGAGGTCCAGCTATAGCTCCACAGTCCTCTCCAACACACTGCTTACGGATTGTCTCCCCCAGGGAAAGCTATATCATCAGAGACTCCCTGGGGGGTCGCCCGAATGTCAGGCAGGGTTGTGGTTTCTGTGCAGCCCTCCAATCACAGCCGCACAGTCCCGTGGAGCCCCCGCGAACCCTTATGGTCAGGCCTGGAGAGTGGCGGTCCGTATCAGGATTAACCCAGCAGCAAGTATTCTTTTGTCGAGTTCATTTTTCCTCCCCAACTTCCAGGGCTCATGTTTTCTGTCTACATAGTTGTACGAGGGCTTGTTTTTTGCAGGACAAAATTATATTGGAGGGGGGGCGCAACGGAGAACGTCATTATATCGGGGGGGGCGGGAGGGACGCAGCGGAGGACGTATTATATCGGGGGGGGTGTGAGGCGCAGCGGGAGGACGTCATTATAATCGGGGGGGGGGGGATGGCGCCCCGGAGAACGGCATTATATCGGGGGGGGGGGGGGAGGCGCAGCGGAGGACGGTCAATGTATCGGGGGGGGGGAGGCGCAGCGGAGGACGTCATTATATCGGGGGGGGGAGGCGCAGCGGAGGACGTCATTATATCGGGGGGGGGCGGCGCGAGGGAGGACGTCATTATATTCGGGGGGGGGAGGCGCAGCGGAGGACGTCATTATATCGGGGGGGGGGGCGCAGCGAGAGGACGCATTTATATCGGGGGGGGCACGAGCGAGTGGGACGCCATTTACATCGGGGGGGGGGGCGCAGAGGGTGACGCCATTAATATGGGGCGGGGGGGGGGCGCAGCAGGTGGCGCCACTCTACCGGGGGCGCAGCGGGTGGAACGGCATATTAAACGGGGGACGCAGGCGGGTGACGCCAATTATACCGGGGCGCAGCGCGGTGACCCATTATACCGGTAGGGGGGCGCACGGGTGGAGCCATTATATCGGGGGCGCAGCGGGTGCCGCCATTATATCGGGGGCGCAGCGGGTGACGCCATTATATCGGGGGCGCAGCGGGTGACGCCATTATACCGGGGGCGCAGCGGGTGAAGCCATTATTACGGGGGCGCAGCGGGTGACGCCATTATACCGGGGGGTGCAGTGTAGCTTCTCATTTATTCCTCACCCCTGCTATCTCTGGACACAACCTGCCAGGAGGGAATAGTCTGTCTCTATAGTCAGTTCATGTCCCGTGACGTCACTGGTACAGCCCGGCTCGGAGTAGCACAGAACACGTCCATAGCGGAGGGAGTCGCCAGAATAACACCGTCCATAACCGCTACACTCACCCCAGTCTAGTCCGTCCAATGACGCGGAGCCGCCACCGCCCGGGCCGGGGCCCTGGACTCCGCTGAACATCCTGCTCTGCACCTCGGTTGTCATGTCCTCTCACTTCCGCAGTGACTACTACTAACTACACGTCTGTCTTCTCCAAGCAACACAAAATGACGAACTACGGCTCCTCGAGCAGGTCAAAGCCGCTAGACTCACTGCGCATGCGCCGGAGTTTCTCCTTCGCGTACAGCCCAACGTGTTGTTCCAGAGGCTTCAGCCGTGTGGGCGGGGCGTAGTGAAGACGCTCTTCTCTGATTGGCCGGCGGGCGGGACGGAGTGAAGGCGCTCTCCTCTGATAGGCCGGCGGGCGGTCCGCTCTATACAGATGTGCCCCTTATGTAATGTGTGTGATGTAACCGTGAGAAACACTGCGGGTGACACCACGTAACGACCGCCCAGCTCTGCTCAGCAGCTGTGTGCGAGGTTACCTGTAATCTATATGTTATAGGAATCGCGCAGATTTCTGAGCCATACTTTTCCCAGACGGTGATGGCTCATTGATAGGATAAGTCAGATTCAGGCATCCTCAACCTGCAGCCCTCCAGCTGTTGGTAAACTACAACTCCCATCATTCCCACTGTTGTAGATGTATATTAAATGCATGATGGGAGTTGTAGTTTCCCAACAGCTGGAGGACCGCAATTTGAGGATGCCTAGGTAAATTGGCCAGTTCACCTTCTTCATAAGCCCCAAGCTGCGTGGACACACACCTCGTCTGTGTAGAGTCACCAATGGAAATAACTGTAGCAATTCAGCAATCTTGGCCTTAGCTTAGAAAACTCCTTTATTTAAAAAAAAAAAAAAAACCCATAAACATGTGGAATCTAAAATGGGCAGAGATGAGCTGTTGCCGCGTTTCAAGCAATGTGCGCTTGATGGTAACGTACAGACACTATGGACCTGCTAACTATATATACATCCCAAAGTCAATACAGGCAGTCCCTGGGTTACGAACGGGATAGGGACTGTAAGTCTAAAGCCATGTTCACACGGCTTATTCTGGGACGTAATTCAGTCCGTAATTACGCGCCGAAGTGCGCCAATTACGGGCTGAATCCGTCCCAGTAACTATGGTAATGCACGGTTCTCATAGTGAACTATGCATTACGTCTCCTCTCCATGCCCGGCGAATCCGCCGGGCGGGAGAGATAATTGACTGGGTCACTTTCTAGCGGCGTATTACGCGTGTAGCAATGACTGTCTATGGGCGGCGATGTGCCGGCCCCCCGCTCGCTCCCCCGCCCCCGGCCACACGGCGTAATTGCGGAGCGAAATTACACCCCGCAGTTAAGCCGTGTGAACATGGCCTAATTTGTATGTAAGTCAGAACAGGTATATTTATTAAATGTAACTCCAGCACAAAAGGTTTTTTTTAGGTTTGGGAGAGTGCAGGGAAGGGTTTTTACATCTGTTTTGCTGTCTTGAGCCCTGTAAGAAGATTTACACCTCCATTTACCCTCATGTGCTGCTGTGGCATGCTGGAACTTGTGTTCACAGCTACTATCTGCCTGCTGGAAATGGAACTACAAGTAGCCAGCAATCCCCATACAAGTCTCCGTTTGTAAACTAAGGGGACAGATGTAAGTCAGAACGGTGTAAAAGCGAGGACTGCCTATCAGTAGAAACACAGATACACTGAATCATGGAAGTGAAGCGCCACATCTCCAGCAGAGCGTTCCACCCAGTACACATACTCCGGGAGCGAACCCAGCACACCTGGCAGAGGTGTAGGGCCACCATAGCTGCATAACATCGCGCACGTGCTGTGCCAGGCACGGAGAGCAACAGCACAGGCGCCCTGTACCCCGCCACACACAAAGCCGCAAGCCTGACGGACATCACCAACACCAAGAGCTAAATGTATGAAAACGGTCTAGGTCTAAATTGCACTTTGTTGTCCATAGCAACCAATCAGAGCTCATAGCGATCAATCAGAGCTCATAGCAACCAATCATAGCCCATATCATCCAATCTGAATATGCCCATAGCAACCAATCAGAACCCATAGCAACCAGAGCCCATAGCAACCAATCACAGCGCCCCTCTCAATTTTCCAGATCACTATATGAAATGAAATTTGGTTCTGATTGGTTACTATGAGCACCGATTGGTTGCTTTGGGCAACAAAGTGAGTTTTACACCGACAGTTTTCATACAGGCCCTTCGTTTTTGACATTTAAAGGGGTTGTCCCCCCCCCCCCCCCCCCCCCCTTCTTTTCCCCCTTTTCTCTCCTACAAGGTCGCTGCTTTTGTATGTTAAAGATCTTGCAAAAACAGTCACTTTACATATATGTATCCATTAAACAGTGTCCAAATATTTCCTAGATATCCCTCTTGTTATGGGTTGCTTCAAACTATTTGGGGTCGTATAGCTACAGATTGTTTGATCTCTCTGAATTGGCTGCAGCGGCTGGTCGGCTATAGCTACAGTCTTGGTGTCCTCAGCAGCTCCTAACTGCAGGCAAGTAGTAAACTGTAAACACCCCTGAATTAAAAAATGAAACCAAGAAAACAAGACTGAGGTAAGATGAGTCAATGTAGAGAGACAACCCCTTAAGCCTGCTGGTGTCAAAGTATCAAGGCTTCCCTGTCCCCCCATCCAATAGGCTTCCCTATCCCCCAAACCATACCCCAGATCACCGCCAGGTTTCGGCAATTTAATATGCACTGTAGCAAATCTTTGCCAGTATTAGATTCCAGGTTTTAATGATTTTTTCTCAATTAAGGAGTTTTTTAACCAGGATTGCTACAGTTCTTTATCCATAGGTGGAGGTTCTACCTCTGGGATCCTCACCGATCTACAGAACAGGCCCCTGAAAATTACAGCTCAGAATGGAGAGCCGGTTGCTCTTGCGCGCAACTCTCCATTCTGTTCTATGGCAGTTTTAGCCTTTCCAGGAACTCCCATAGAACAGCATGGAGCGTCGCACACAGACAGTTCTCCATTCTGAGCCAACACCATTGGGGGCCCATTCCCAAGATCACTGTGGCTGCCAGAGGTAGAACCTGCACCTACTAGACTTTGTGGCTTTCCTATCGGGGCCCCCCAAAAATAAAAAAAAAATAAAAAGCCATCTATAGTTGCTTTTAATGTGGGTTGGGTTTTTTAAAACCCCTTGTAACATTACCAAAACGCCTCAATTTTTGACAGCCCTTTTTTTCTTTATTTTTTATTCTCCCTTTCCTCCTTTTATTTTCCTATTGGCGCAGCCATTTGAGGGCTGGGATTTTTTTGTGAAAAAAGTTGTATTTTTTAAAGTACAGTATCAGAGGCACAAAGCAAGAGGCAGAATCAGTGGAGTTGTTCCTTTCCCCCCTACACATTTTACATTTTCTGTACACCACACATCCCTCTTACACTGTCTCTCTTTCTCTGCCTTTCTCCTGCACCCCTGTGGGCCAGTCCAATCCTAGGCAGAGTGCAAGAGGCATGTGCAGTCATGTGGGTCCACTACTCTTCTCTATCTACACCCTTGGCCCGGTCACTCATACCTCACAGGGCTTTCATTACCCCGTATGCGAGTACCCAACTCTACTCCCCCGCCCAGTTTCACTTTCTACTCCCCCGGTCCCTGACTGTTTTCCCCCGCTTTTCCTCCTCCTTCTCTCACTCTCCTAAAACTAAATGTGGAGAAACAGAACCATCATCTTTTCCCACCTCCAACTCCCCCCTCCCCCTGATCCTCTTTTAAGTCAACGGCTCTACATTCCCCGGGCCCACAATCCGCGTCTTGGGGTAACCTGACTCGCTTTACTTTCAAACCACCACCCAAAACCCTCCCCTCTGCCTGCCCCCTCCACCAAAAAAAATCTCTCGCACCGCTCGTTCCTCGGGTAGAACTACAAAAATGCTTTCCCCTGCCCTTGTCATCTCCCCTAGACTACTGCAAAACCTTCATGGCCCCCCCAGCTACACCCCCGCTCCCCTCCCAACCATCCTTAACTCTGCTGCCCGTCTTTTCCACCTCTCTCCTCGCTACCCCCTTTCCCCTCCCCTCTCCAAACCCCTTTATGGCTTCCCCTTTCCCCCGCGAATTCATTTTTTTTTTTTTTTTTTTTTTTTTTTAAGCTACAACCATGACCCCACAAGGGCCCCACGACCTTTCCCCCCCCATACTCTCCCCTAATTTCCAAATATCCCCCCCCCACTCTCCGCTCCTCACAGGACCTTCTCCTCTGCTCTCCCCTTTTCAGCTCCTACACAACCGTCTCCCAAAACTTTTCCCGTGCTTCACCACACCTGGAACTCACTGCCCCAAAATGACTCCCTCCACTTCACCAGCTTCAAAAGCAACCGAAAACCCATTTCTTCAGGCTTGCCTATAACCTTCACTAAACTTGTCACTACTTCCTCCACAGACATGTCTGCCCCTCACCTCCTGTCTGTTTCCCCCTCCTGTAGATTGTAAGGCCTCGCGGGTAGGGTCCCTCTCTCCCTCTGTTGTGCCAATTGTCATTATCCCTTATCACTGTACTCGTTTGACTTGATGAAATTATGTAACCCCCTCGAATGTACAGCGCCCTGGAAACAATGGCGCTTTAAAATAAATAATAATAATAATAATAATGTACAGGAGCTGTGGGGTGGGCCCCAAAAATCAACTCCACACTGCTTTTTGTTGAAGGGGTATTCCTTTTTCATTGATAGGCTTTAACTCCTTAACGACCGCCCACCGTCTTTTGACGTCGGCTGGTACAGGTTGTTTGTCTGCAGCGACATCTTTTGGCGTCGCTGCAGACATCGAAGTTTGCGGCGCCCGGCACCGCAGCGGCGCTGAGATCGGGGATGTACTATACAGCCCTGATCCCAGCACAGCTCCTGCGAGCACCGGGGAGCGGGGGAAACCTCTGCACCCCGGTGCTTTAACCCTTTGATTGCGGCAGATCGGCACCGCAGCACAATCAAAGGGTTTCCCTGCTCTGTCGAGTGATTGGAACAACCGGTGACCCGACATAGAGTAGCCCCAGGGCTGTCTGTGTAACAAGCCAGTGATCAGGACAAACTGTGTGCTGCCCTCATCACTGCCTGTGTCAGACGGACACAGATTATAATGTATTAGCATATATCAATATGCTAATACATTACAAAGTGTAAAAAAATAAATAATAAAATAAAATAAAAAAAAAAAATAATTGTGCATACATTACACACACAAAAAAACCTACACATATTAGGTATCCACACGACCGTAATAACCTGTAGAATTAAGCTAACAAGTTTATTATGTGTGAAATGTGAAATGGTGTAAAAAAAAAATGTAAAAAACAAAAAAAAAAAGACTTCCGGTTCGGCGCCGGCGCATGAGGACCGGTGAGAGTCGGCTCCCCGCCGCCCCCGGGCTTTTAGATCCGACACTAGTTGTCAAACAGCGTAAGGCAGACCGGCCGAATCATAGCGGTAATAGCCCCCCGAACACCTGGGCACACTGCCCGCACGGACCGCTCGCACCGCGGACTCCGCCTTCCGATCCACTCACCCGCCGCGGTCACGTGACCTCCGTGCCTGCCTTGCTTCCCAAAGTGGGGCAGCCTATAAGCGGCGCGCACCAGCAGCAGCAGGATAGACGTCCCCCCCCTTCGGGATGTCACGCTGGAACGGGGGTAGGAGTTCTCCCCTGCCCCAGAATAACCCCAGAGGACTGATAAATCCCGGAGGGGGGGCTCGGAAACGGCCGGTTTTTTTTTTTTTCTGGCCGCGTGATGGCATTAACCCCGGCTTGCCTGCACATAGTCACCCGAACTAAACCGCCTGCCTGCAGAAAGGAGGCCCTCAAGAGCTGTCTTCCGCACAAAACAAGGGGACGCTGACTGGGGGCGACCCGCGCCTGGCCATGTCTCTGTTACTATCGCAGTGGACCCGCTGGCGTCCAGAGGGGCTACAAAACCCCCCCACGACCTGTCTGTTCTAACTCCCTAAATGGAGAAAATACCTCCTACGTAGTGCCCAAAACCAAGGCACCACAGATCAGCCACAGCTATACCTAAAATGGCCTCCACCAGCCACTGCCGGCCAGGGAGAGACAACACTCGCGTTCCAGCAGCAGTCAAGGGGAAGTGAAACGATGAAGAATCCCTACCTGATTTCTGCCCACAGGGGTCCCCAGGGCTCGCCACTCCAGCCTGCACGTGCCGATTGATAACCAGCTCCTGGCTACAGAATGGCAAACAAATTAGCACCACATCTGCAAGCGGCTCTTGAATCCACCGTCCAGGCCTCTCTGCTCAAGCTGCAGCAGTTGTGTCCAAGCCCAATCTGCCAGACTCGAAGAATGAGAGAACAGAGAGAATGACCGGAACTGACAACAGCACTCCGAACGCCCTCCATGAAACCTGCGCCAAAGCACAACTGGTGCAGCAATGAACGCATCGAAGACCTTGAAAACCGCTCCAGGCGGAGTAACCTGAGGCTAGTGGGGCTCCCTGAATCCAGCTCAAACCAGCGCGACCTGTCAACCCCTCTGCCAGGAGAGCTGCCCGCTGCCCCTGGCATCAACCACGCGTCCGTATCGAAAGAATACACAGAGTGGCCCGAGGGAAGAACCGCCCCAGCATCTAGATCTTCAACAACGACCGAAGAGCGCACTGTGATAATGAAGTTCTGGACGTTAATGACAAGGCCTGAAATCCTGAGCGATCGCAGGCGCAACAAGCCCACTACTACTCCGAGGGACATAAAGTGCTGCTATTGAAGATTTCTCCGCAGAGGTCTCCCAGAAAGAGGCGCGCCTTCAGCAAAATTTGCACATGCACTATTCCATCAGAAGATCCGATTTCAGATTCTCTACCCGGCCACCTCAATGTGCTGGACCTGACGCCCGACCCAGGTTCTAAAACTCACAGAGGAACGGAGAGGATCTGCGTGCCTGACCAACTTCAGTAGAGGCTTCAGCCTCCAAAACACCAGCTCGACCACCGAGATCACCTGAGACGACTGCAGCTGACTCCCAAGATGACCTTCAAGAGCGGACGGAGAAGAGATCGTCAATGGACTCGCTCACGATCTCTATCAACCGCCTCCACACTCTCCTAAAGAATCCGCCCAGCCGAGACGGAGGCTCAACGGGACTCTACTCCGGACTGAGGGGACTGACCGACCTGCTCGACGAGGATCAGTTCTGGGGATGGGAGGGCGTCTGCGTACGAACTGCACCCAAGAGTTTGATTCCATCACTTTTCCTTAGCTGAAGGACATGGAGGATCACAGGGGTCCTTTTTCGACTGTTTTAGATAAACTATCCTTTATAATTGTTCATAGGCCCATCTAGAAAACTCTAGAAAACTCAGAAAAATCTATAGCTTAAAAGTTTTCTAGCCGGTGGGGGAGGGGGGTACTGTTTCTCACTTAGAAAGGGTGTTTTCATTGCTTGAAGGAAAAAAGGAAGTCCTTCCAACGCATTGGAGCGGTGCATGTAACAGCCCTCCTTCAGCGTTATTTTACATTTCTGCCGGATGGCAAATGTTTTGCATGCCTGTTACGCCAGTTATACTAGTTTGTTAAATTTTGTCAGTGTCCTACTGCGTCCGTCCTTCCATGCTCGAATCGATGCCCCCGATGATCGCAAAAATTTTGAGTTCACCAGACATATTAGGTGCCAACCCCAGCTCTTCTTATCCACATATAGATTACCCTTTAGCATGCGGATCATCTCCTGGGAACATAAAGGGCACCGATCCCCGATAAACGGATGAAGGTATCCGGCATCTAAAGAACTACGCCCTGATGTGTGTTCTCATACAGGAATCGCACTTGCAGGCTTATGAGATTAAGCGTAGGAGAAGCTGAGGGTGGTCACGCCTTTGGTTCCCCGTCTAGTGAGGCAAGGCAGGGGTGGTCACGCTCATCCATAAAATTTCTCTTTTGAACTGGACTCACACGAACACTAACACTGGAGGAAGAGATCTCCACTTAGTAATCAAGTGGGGAGAATGGGACCTTAGCATCTTTAATATCTATGGACCCAATGGTCAGAAACCGGGTACTTATTCAGGGAGTAGCGGAGAGGATCTTGTATGCCGATCAAAATCAATGCAAATTATTGGAGGAGAACATGAATGCGGTCCTTACCCAGGTTGGAGATGAGGAGGGGAGGGCCAACATCTCACAAGAGGCAGAAGAGTCATTTCCACGTCGAAAAGGGAGTTCTACGCCTCCTCTTGGATGCCACTAAATCCTCCACACGACTGTTTGGAGGGAGGGAATCCCTGAGAGCGGGAGATTACTACCTATTACTCCCCGGTTCACCAGTCGTGGTCTAGTTGGACCATCTTCGGGTATCTGACACCTCCAAACTATAATTGAAAGTTCCAGAATTTTGAACATGGTCATCTCTGATCACACCCCAATCTCGTGGATTTGATGGCATTCTTTCCGAGAGGTGCAACTTTTATTTGGAATATTCCTTCTTATCTTGCAAAAACGGAGACTTTGCTGAGATGGTCATGTTGGTGATGAACCTATGCATCTGACGAACCAGTCCCACCGGGAAGACCTTCACTCTATTGGGCAGGCTGCAAAAGCGGTGCTTAGAGCAGGGTTTTAGCCTATACCTCCGCTTACAAACCAAGCTGAAAGGAGCCTTATTTGACCAGCCTCAGAAAAGTGTTAGGGAGACCTACAAGACCTTTCCTTATATTTTTTTTTAGGGGGATAAGCTCCTGACAAACCCAAACGGGAAAAGGGAACAGGCCCAAGCGGGAGTTTGAACCTTTGGGCGATCGTAGAGAGGAACTAATAGGACACACATATGCCCCCACACTCTGCAGGTAAACGGACAACAATTCCGGGAAACTTTTACCCGGCTACTAAAGGGCCTACAAACCTGCACACATTCAAGCTCGCCTCACACCGGAAGGTACCATTACCAACTGATCCGGCAAAAATTAACGACACGCTCAGACAATTTTATGCCACAATTTGTACTCACAGAAGTTTCAATTTCAAGCAGAGGATGGAGCGGCGATTCTCTCCAAAAGTCCAATATGCCACCCCGCTCCCCCCAAAAGCTTGCAGATCTCCAGAGGGGAGAACTGAATGCGGCATAATTGTTTTGTTGGGGTTTTCTGAGGAGGAGGTCAAGATGGCTATTCGCCATTTGAAGGCAGGCAAGGCCCCGGGACCTGATGGGTTCTCGGGGGAAATATATAGGAGAGTTCGTGAGTGATTGGCAGAGTGGGATGGGCACCTGCCCACGGGGATCGATTTACATGGGGGGGAATATTACAACTTCGATATTAACTTAAATGACCTGTTCGCGGCCAATCTCAAGACCCATACCTACCGCTACACTCCGCCGCCCGTGCCCTACCCCGCAGTCTCTGCCTTTCAATCCACTACGTCCCATCTCCACTCCTAGGCCATAAGACCACCAGATCCAATATCCCCGTCACAATGTCTGCTCCGACTTACATTGCGATAAACACAGCCCCCCTAGATGGACCCTCCCAAACGTGGGCTTAATCCTCAAGTGAAGAGCGGCGGTGGAAACATCCGGAGAAGGTCTGCGGCATAACTTGGCAAGGCAGTCCGACAAAACCATTGCCAGGAGAGCGGTCCTATTCCATGGTGCCTAGACGCAGAAAAGCCTATCGATATGTGCGATGGGACTGGCAGTTTGTTTGTCCTGGACACCCATGAGGAATTAACAGGGACGTTAGGTTCTGGCCTCTCGGCCATCTACGACGCCCCAACGGCCCAAATTCATACCCCCCGGTTACCTTCCCCAAAAATCTCCCTCCAGAACAGGAACCAGACAGGGGTGTCCGCTTTCCCCCTTCACTTTTTAATTTGGCCTTAGAACCCTTGCAGGGGTACTTGAGGATTCTGACCTCTTTTCAGGGGATCCAATAGGAGACAAGGAGGTGAAGACCCTTTGTTTGCAGACGATCTCATACTATTCATGTCTGCTCCCCTGACCCAGCTCTCTCCAGTCTGGATTTGCTGCTATATTTTCGCACGCCTATCAGGGTAATAAAGTGGAACGTGTCCCCAAGAGTGAATTGTTTTAGAAAATGGCCCGAAACTATCACAGTCCCAGTGGGCGAACATGGGTTTAACATTACCCGGGCTCAGGACCACATCACTTATTTGGGTAGCAAGGTTGGTCCGGACTCCGGACTCGATGATAAGTTAAATATCCTCCTCTTATAAATAAAAATCTCCCAGGACCTAGAAAGCTTTGAACCTCACTGCACTGTCACTTTGCCGGTAGATTCACGCCATAAAGATGGTCTGCTTACCCCCAGCTGCTATACCCGCATACAGACCCTCCCATTCCTAGCTCAACCATACGGACATCAACCACATGAGACTCATGCTTCTTCTCCAGATTTATATATGGCGAGGGAAAAAACCCCGTATATTTGCGCTACATAAACTGATCCTGCCAGTTAGGCAGGTGGCTGAATCTCCCTGATGTTAGGGGTTATAACCTGGCCTGTCCTGACCGTCACATCTATACTGGATTAGGGGGTCGCTCCCACTTCTCGAATTGGGAATTAGAAAGAGAGTTAATGCCCCTTGCACCCGCAGGCCCATGCTCCAATACCAGGTATCCAAAAAAAAAAAAAAAAAAAAAAAAAAGCTGCTTCTACCTGGATTAAGATGTCCTCCATTGTTCCGGGACACAATAATGGCCCTGGAAGGGGCGAAGGCCCCTGAGGAAAACGCTTAGGCCTTTCCTTCGCTCTCTCCAGGGACATGCCCATTGTGGGACCACCCCGAGTTTCCGCATGGTCCCTGATCAATCCGATTGTTTAGGAAGTGAGGGAGGCAGGCTGCCTACTCGGGACAGCTAATCATCGTGATTCTCGGAGATGGCTTAAAGCCCTCGAGATGCTTGAGAGGTGTTCTCCTTACCCGAATCACAGCTTTTGGCTGCCTATCAGCTCTTCTATTCTGTAATGGTAGACTAAGAGATGTCTCCAAGGAGACATCCCTAACGATTTTGAACACTTTTTCAACAACTCACAGGAGACATATGTCTATCAAGGCTCTATGCTGACATGAGGGGTGGTGTATGAAACGAGTAGCCTCTCAGGCATTCCACTACTGGAGCCGCCGATTGGGTAAATGCCCAGATCCCAGAATATGATCCGAAGGGTGTGGTGAGCATGACGGAAACACTTCATCTGTGAGACCTGGCGGGAAACTTACTTCAAGATAATACATAACACCATCTACGCCTTCAAATCCTCCCCCCACTCAAGAACTTCCCCGATAGATTGCACACTGCCCTAAATGCGGCACACATAAAAGGACCTAGGCAACGTCTGTGGGAATGCAGCTATACACAAACCTACGGGACACTTCCATTCAGTAGATGCCAGCTTCACTTCGGGTCACCCTAGAGAAACACTATGAACTCCTGATCTTCCACTGCCCCAGGCCCTCCGGACGCGGATGGTGAGAGGTCTGAGGAGTCAGTCTCACTCCACCGGTTTCCCGGGAATAGTAAACACATTGCCCTTTTGGCAGCAAAACGAAGCCTCTTACATTATGCTGAAGCCCCACTCTCCCCGTCAATCTCCGGGGTCATAAAGCAGCTGGAGGATTATCTCATAGCGACAAGACTGGAGACAGAGAGGCTAAGGAGATCCGAACCCCAGGGTTCTTCAGACGTGGAGAACCTTCATAGAATCGACATTAATCCTGACAGAGAGATAGAAAGCCCTTTGCCGATGTTCAAGTTAACCGATTGGTACTGTAGGGAGGGAATTGGGGCACGCTGGGGAACTTCAGGTCTGAGGAACTTGACTTTGAGTATGAGGTTCCATTAAAGACCTATGGGCCGCATGAGGACGAAGATAGGACGCAGTTGCACTTTAGTAGTGTTGATATATTGTTTAATTTAATTTTTTTTTTTTTTTATACCTTGTAATTGATGTTTTTTCTCTGTATGTTTTATCTACATATCCAGGCCAGGCCCGGGAGATTATGCAAATACGTTGATATGACCACCGATTTTTACATGTCAGAGATATGTGTTTTGTTCGTTTAAATATTTGAAAATGCAATCAATTTGTTTAAAAAAAAAAAAAAAAAAAAAAATTTAAAAAAAGGCTGCAATTATTATATAAGGTGACTTAAACTATTTCCCCCATAAAGTACAACTTGTCTTGAATAAAACGAGGCCTCATACAACTGTGTCATTGAAAAAATAAAGTTACAACTGTTGAAACGCAAGGAGGCAAAAACTGAAAACATTTTCTGGTCATTAGCTACTTTTCAGGCCTGGGGCTTAAGGGGTTAAACATGTAGACAAAAAGAGATAAATTATTAACAAATACATCTGATTTTGCTTCTCTCCAGAGTTAGAGCTGATTTTATCTCTTGCTTGTGTACACAAGCTTCCCTAGGTTAACGGCCACCTCTCTCCACTCTTATAGACTGTAGCTGGGGTCGGGATGGTAAAGTCACTCCCTGCTGTATTTCCTATCTTGAAAGATGGGAGCTTGTTTACATTACTTACTGACAAGCTCTGTAGCCTTTTGCTCTGCTGTTTACAAACCTCCAACAATCAGTCAGTGTAACAGGATTAGCTAGGAATAGCAGAGCTGATACGTCAATCACTGCTTTAGACCCACACACAGCCTGACCAGAAAGTGCGAGTCTGAAGCTGGCTGTGGCTCTGTGAAACAGCCTGGTGAGACAACCCGTTTAAAGGGGTTCTCCTAGATGATCTTTTTATTTGTTACAGGGCTCACAGCTGTATTATACTTTATAATTAATACTTTTTTTTTTTTTTTTTTTACTTGTTCCACTGTGCAGAACCAGGAAAAGAGCCCTGCTCTCTCCTTTCCATTACCTCTTGCAAATCATGTGATATTCATAGTTCACATGGCATCACTAAAAGTTACATCACACTCAGTGGGTGTGCTTTGAAGCCAAGCTCAGCTCAGGAACACTCCCCTGTAGTGGGTATGACCTGAGTCAAGATCAGGCTGACTTCACTCTTACCAGCCTATAGTTTGAACGGGAAGAGAATTAAATACATTAGAGTAATTACAGGGGAGGGGGAACTGTTTGATTAGGTTTGAGTCCTTCTGGTAGAACTAAGTAATGGGAGCAGAGGACCGCAGTTCAGAGCTGGGGGTTGTGTACTGCTGTCATGAATATGTGACTGCAGCACTGTACAGTTTACATAGTAACTCATGAGTCCTATCTATCATCATTATCATGACAGCCAAGTAAGGGGGGGGGGGGGGGGGGGGGGGGGGGGGGGGGGGGGCAGAGCAGGGGGGATTACACACTAATGTCAACACAAAGCCTAGTAGTGATAACTGTGGAGAGAAATCCTAGATTGCAATGCAGTCTGGAAGTTGTAGGAAAGAGCTACTAGAAAACTACTCCCACAAGAAGGAAGTTGCACTACAAAAAGTGGAACTTATGATAGACAAATAAGGAGGCAAAAGAAAAGAAACACATAATGGAATATTTTTATTTTATAAATGTGGTTTATAGTGTTCTATGAAATCTTTAAACTCCCGGATAACCCTTTCCTTTCCAGTTAACTAAAGGAGTTGTCTGAGTTAATGTAGAAAAATTAAAACAGCATGCAGGGACTTAAAGGGGTGTGCCAGCCATTTAAATGATATCTGAACGGGGTCAGGCTGTGATAAAATACAAAGCAATGTGGTACTCACATCCTTGTTCCCCGCTAACATCACTCTGAAGCACTCGGTATCCACTCCTCTTCACTTGCCATAATGTGAGACCAATTTTTCTATTTTTTCTACTGACAAATTCGCTTCCAAAACCCCATAGAGATGAATGGGACTTATTTTCTGACTGTAAATCAGACAGAAAAAACAGCCTAAATCCACAAGTAGAGATGGGCGAATTTCTCAAAAATTCGGTTCGGTCACTTCAACGAATTTCCCGACAAAAATAACTTCGGTCCGAATCACGTTAAAAAGCAGCTATTTCCAGGCTGCACGAGCCTGCAGGGTGCTAAGAATTGTCCCCTGTTTAAAATATGCGAGGGAGTTGGGTTTTTTTCATAAATGTTGTGTTTTAGTTGCCCGACTGCTCCCGCCCTTTTAGAATGCTTCCTTTAAAATTCCCTGGGCATTACGGGGGCAAAATGCCCAAAAAAACTAAAGGGGGGAATGTAGCCTTTTAAAAGTATGCCAGCAAAGCTGGAAAAAAACAAGTAGAGCTCAGGGGGGTAACATTGTGACGGGTGTGGAGGGAGGGCGGCAGCCACAGCGTGAGGTAAAGGGAGTGGCACAATGACATTCGGGGAGGGGGCAAAAACCGGAGTAGGCCACAGAGTGGCACAATGACACGTGTGGATTTGACGGCATAAAAACAGCAGCAGCACAGCAGAGCAGCACAGCATGGGGTCAGACAGTGGCCAATGAATTCTAGGGTGGCAAAAACAGGAGTAGGCCAAAGGTGGCAAATGAACCCAGTGTGTTGTACAGCAGCACCCACAGCGCGCATGAGGTCCAGTGGCCAATGACACGTGTGGGGGGCACGGCAGCAGCCACAGAAAACTGTGAGGTCAGACATGGCACTATGACATTCTGGAGGTGTCAAAAACTGGGTAGGCCACGGTGGACAATAAAACCGTGTTGGGTCCGGACAGCCACAGCAGCACTGGGCCGACAGTGCACAATGAATTTGGAGGTGGCAAAACAGAGTAGGCCAAGTGACAATGAAGAGTGGAGGTGACGGCGCAGCAGCATGAGGTCAAAAGTGGCACAATAAATTTTAGAAGGGGCAAAAACGGGAGTAGGCCCAGAGTGGCCAAGACACATGTGGGTAGGCAGCAGCCAAGCAGCAGCATGAGGGTAACATGGCACAATGAAAAATGTAGGTCAGGCAGCAGCCACAGAGCAGATGGGGTAACGTGGCACAATGACACAGTGGTGGGTCCGGCAGCACCCACAGCAGCAGCTGAGGTCAACGTGGCACAATGACCGTGTGTAGGTCAGGCAGCAGCACAGAGATCGCAGTGGCACAATGAATTCTGGGGTGGCAAAACGGGAGTAGGCCACGAGTGGCACAATTTGACAGATTTGGGGAGGTGCGGCGGCAGCAGCAGAGGTCAGACAGTGGCACAATGAATTTTGGAGGTGGCAAAAACGGAGTAGGCCACGAGGGCAAAATGAAAGAGAGTGGAGGTGACGGGGGCGGGCAACAGCATGAGGTCAGGAGGGCACAATGACACAGTGTGGATGTCACGGCCCAGCAACAGCTGCAGTGTATGAGGTCAGAGATGGCACAATGACGAGTGTGGAGGTGGGTGGCAATACCCCGGGTAAAGAGGTTGGTGGAGATGGTAAACTGCACAATGGTGGCATCAGGGGGGGGGGCGGCATCAGAATGGGCTGAGGCAGGTAGTTTGAACCGACTCATTTCTCACAATTTGGGTGAGGCTATGGGGATGTTGTCGAGCCTAAGGCATTGGTTGTGGGAAATCCTGGCGATCCAGCTGATTCATCTTGCAAAGGTAGTCGTTTTCATTTCCCCTGGACAAGCGGGGTTTTCCCTTGGGTAACATGGCCCCCCGCCACATGAACCCGCTTGATCCCCACTTGGGGGCAGGACAGCTTCCCACTGCAAATCGGGAATTGGGCCCCACATCCAGTTTTTGGGTGCCCAGTAGTCCCGGGTTTCTAAATGGGGGGGAGAGTGCTGTCCCAAATACCACCACCTGTTGGTTCAGGGGCTGCTCCCCGGTCCTGCTGGCTGGCGATGCCCTCCCCACTAGGCGGGTGAAGGAAGCGCCCTTATGACTCCCGTTAGGTTTCTGCGATGGAGCTGGTACGCTCCGACCCCCCCACCTTCCCCCCCGCAGCCCCGGAGTAGTACATGAGCGCTGAAAAACCCCCCGGTCAGACCCGCAGAGGGGACGTGCCCCCACATAGGCAGCGGCCAACGACTGCGGAGGTTTCCTATAGTTTTGAGTTTTTCCTCCCTTCAATAGTGGGGGAAAAAAGGCTCCCATTTTGGGAACCGGTAGTGAGGGTCCAATGGGGGGAGAGCCAGAAGTCTTCCCTCTGCTTTTGGCTGACTATTGGGCTGTAATACCCCGGAAAAATCAGCTTTTGCTGGGGGCCACTGCACAAGTGACTCGGGGGCTCCCTCCTCCATCCCCACGGGTATTACTGCCAGGGTGCTTGCGGGTCACCCTTGCATCGCCTTCCTAAATCTCCATCCCCTTTCCTCCAGTCTGTTTCCGCTCCTCCTCTCTTGTTCCCCTGATAGAAAATCCATTTCCTTTCACCAGACAATGTTCTGCCCAATGTCCCCCTCCCCCCTCCTTCATTTCGTCCCCCCCCGGGGGACTAAATGGGGCCGGGCCGAGTGTAGTCGCCACTCCCCCAGCCCCCTGCCCAAAGATTTTTCAGCATCTTTTCCCGGGAAACAGAAGCATTTGGAATGACGTTTTTCATCCCGTAGTCCTGGGGGGCTGAAAAAAATAACGGGGCCCCTTCCTCGAAGGGCCCCAAAACAAAGGGCAGGTGTCACCCCTGAGCGGCCCTGGCGCCAAAATTTTTTACATAGGGGAGAAACTTCTGTCTGCCTGGATCATAAAAAAAATCTTTTAAGGCCCTTTCTCTGTTCATAAAAATTTGGGTTTCCAAGATTTTGAAAGGGCGGGAAATTTCCCACGGGGGGGGAAACACGCAAAACGAGTGTGTTGGGGGGGGCCTTTTATCCCCTTTGAAACTCGAGGGGGATTTTTCCCTGGTTTGGTGGGAATGGATAAATGCATGCAGTTTCCTGGCCTTTTTTCAGAATTTTCCCTAAAGATGGGGGAAGACTTGGGGAACCCTTTTTCCAACCAGATTAAACACAGGGCGCCAGGGCAGGGCGCAGGGACCATCCCTCCTCAGTGCAGCGCGGACACCAGTTCCCCCCCATTGCCCGTCACCAGGGTTTCCCATTTCCCGTTGGCGCGGAGAAAGCCACACTTTTAAATTTCTTGCTGCTTTAGCGGAGCGGGTTTCCCCCCCTGTTTGACTTGTTCGCCGAGGCAAACCAGGTGTAGAACTGCGTGACACTGCTGTGCCCTACCCACGTGGTATGATGGAGCAGTACTTGTGGAGGCTGCGGTGGTGGTGGTGGTGTAGGAGGAGGAGGCGGACATTGGCGCAGGTGCAGCAGTTTGACAACGTGGAGGAGGAAAGCGGCGTCTCCTGCTCAAGTTGTTGGTGTGCCTGGGCTGGAAGCACTTTCACCAGGGGCCGTAAAGGACATGTACTGGCCCCTGACCGTAGTTACAGCTCCAGGCGTCCGCGCTGCCGTGCACCTTGGAACAAACCGATAAGCTCAAGGACTGACCCACCTTCTGTTCTACATATTTATGATGTGCTGGTACTGCCTTTTTGGAAAAGAAATTACGGCTTGGAACTTCCATCTCGGCTCGGCACAAGCCCTTAGTTCTTCTGAACGGTGCAGAGTCCACCATTTGGAAAGGGAGGGACTGCAAGCACCAACAACTTGGACAGGAGCACGGTCAGCTGCTGCACCTTAGGATGGTTGGACGCATACTGTTGTCTCTTTGCGCTGAACGACTGCTGGCGCCATGAGTAGCGAGGAGCAGGAGCATCTGGACTGGGAGATGATGTCAAAGAGAAAACAGCTCTCTTCTGCAGAGGTGGTGAAGCCTTGACTGGCTACAATGGAATGCGTGCCACTGGGCGCTGCTGCTGCGGCGGCAGGATGGACCATCACTTCTGAGCCACGTTTCTCCCAGGCCACCGGATGGTGACGTTGCATGTGTTGACGCAGGGCCGTGGTCCCAACGTTAGCTCCCTGGCCACGCTTCACTTTCTGCTTACAGATTCTACATATACCCATATTCGGGCTCCTCCGGTGTTTAGCAAAGAATGCCACCCCCGCCGAAGTATCGGATTTTACCGCCAACGCTCCGCACTGAGTGACTACTGCCGCCACTGCCTCGCTGAGCCCCTGTGCCGTACTTTCTTGGACCTGCGAAGCGGGTTTTTTACCCTTTTGGCCGCTTTGCCCCCGACCCCCACACTGCTGCTATCCTGCTGACTCACGGCCAACAACCCACTTGCTGGCGCGCCGCTGCCTGACGCGCAAGCTGACGCCCTCTTCTCCTGACGATGATGAAGCCCTTGCCTCACCCGGCTCCCAAGTGCGGTTTCGGCTACATCATCATCTATTTGTGTTTCATCATCACTGCTGTCCTCATCACCAGTCTTGGTATGCAGAGGCTGACCCCCACAACATGACCTCCCATGCCATTCTCAACATCTATACTTTGCCGCCTACTGCAAGAAGCAGGGGATATTTGGCCCCATTCTTTGCTGCCAAGTAGCTGCTGCCCTGCCCTCCTCAAATTGTTTCATCCTCCTAATATAGTGGCGCTGAGCCCAGACCACATAGTAGATCTCTGGCTGAGGGGAACCGGATGGGACAGAGGCGAGTTGAGGAAGGGTGAGGGCCGCTGGGCCCGCTCCCGGGCCATGCCAACTAAGGGTTGTGGTTGACTTTCCCCACCGACTCTTGGCTGGGGTTGTCAGATGTCATCTGGAGGAAGTGGATGACCTAGTCAACCAATCAAGAACCCTTGGGTTGCTGAACAACACACGGCCGCTAAGATGACAGCGGCAGTTGTGGCCTCACCGAGTGACCCCTGCGCGACGTTCCCTTGCTGTGCTGCGACCTGGGCTGTTCCAGGAATTTTGTGCCACTGCCACTCGCAAGGTGAAAGAGCCTGCCACCTCTCTGTCTGACATACTGTTTGTTCTAAAATGCACCCGACACTGTTTGATGAAGATATCTGTTTATGATAAATACACACCCTGTATTTGACTCCAAATGAAACCCAATAAACAAGCTTGGGTAACCCTTGGATATAAATTGGCTCCACACAAATGGGCAGGGGAAAAAAATTGACTTGTATGTGCCGTTTTAAAAACTCTGTGTATTTTACTGAATATAAAAGCACAAACAGGCTTAATTAAAACCCTTTGGGTTTTGAATTATGGAACAGAATTTTTCTGTGGCGGTGAAAACAAAGTTTCTTTTACTGAGTAACAACTGCAGAACAATGCTTAATTTAACCCCTTTTTTGGATGTAAATTGCGCAAAATCATTGAGCAACCAAAAAACTACGAGCTTTGTAGCGTGTTACAATGGCGTGTTTTCTACGCTACACAACAAGAGGAAAACTTGTAATTAACCTTCGCTTGTGAATTATGCTACAGGAAAAATTTCTTTTTTGGCGGTGAAATAAACGTTTTCTTTTAGTCACCACAGCAGCAGAACAACGCTTAATTAACCCCTGGATGTAAATTGCGCCAAACAATTGAGCAACCACAAACTACGAGCTTTGTAGCGTGTTACAATGCGGTGTTTTTTACACTACACAACAAGAGAAAAAATTGTAATTCACCTTCGCTTGTGAATTATGCTACAGGAAAAATTTATTTTTTGGCGGTGAAAAAGACGGTTTATTTTAGTCACCACAGCAGCAAAACAACGCTTAATTAACCCTGGATGTAAATTGCGCCAAACAATTGAGAACCAGAAACTACGAGCTCTGTAGCGTGTTACAATGGCGTGTTTTTTACGCTACACAACAAGAGAAAAAATTCTAATTAACCTTCGCTTGTGAATTAGGCTACAGGAAAAATGTATTTTTTGGCGGTGCAGACGGTTTCTTTTAGTCACCAAAGCAGCAGAACAACGCTCCATTAACCCCTGGATGTAAATTGCGCAAAAGAATTGAGTAGCCATAAATGAAGTGGTATTTGTATTGTAAAAACGCTGTTTTTTTTAAATGAATACAACGGGAAAATGGCTTAGATCCACTTGGATATTGAATGTAATGCAGCTGCACTGGACGTACACTGGACTTCAGATCCAATACCCCACAAAACAGAAATAGAAAATTAAGAGAACAGTCTCTGAGACAAGCTGAGACACCCACAAAATCGCTGTATAAAAATCAGTTCTTCAGTAACAATCAGCCGCGGCGCACCTTCCCTGATGAGCACAGTGAGAGCGGTAAGAGCTCCACCGCGTCGCGCCCAGACTTATTAGTGCGGTGACGTCACAGAATCCCGCCGGTCTCTTGATTGGCTTCATCTCTGCACATGTCATGCAGGCTATGCCCTTCTTCCTCCCAGAGTGCTTTGCCCCATGTAGCGCCATGTGCTCGCAGCCATTTTATCAATCAAAAGCACACTTCGTTCACCGAAGTCCCCCAAACTTCGACTTCGTTCAGAACCGAAGTTTTCCTGAAATTCTAAACGAATTCCACTTCGTTAGAATCAATTCGCCCATCTCTATCCACAAGATACTTGTTGAAAACTGTGTTGTTAGACACAGTGTTCAATGGGAGAATCCAACAAGTAAATTTTACTCGTCTGGACGTCCCCTTAGGCTATGTTCACACGGCTTATTTCGGGGCGTATTTGCGGACGTAATTACTGTCAAGAAAACAATAGAGCAATCACTGTTATTACCTACTATTTGTAATTAGCCTATATAGAAATAAGCGGCCACTGAAGTGAGATTAGTCGGCCATGCCATTTAGAAGTTTTATCTCTAGCTAGAAAAGGACAATCATTTATATGTAATTTTAATTGCGTAGGACTGATTAAATAAAAAGAATATATATTGCAAGAATCCCAAAAAAATTGTTTTCCAGGAATGAGTTTAGCAAAAAATGTTCCTTTCTGATGAAAGTGTCTCTTTAAATCAATCCTTGTTCTCTTGGTTATTTATTTCTATAGCACTTGCACTTTATGTATGTAAGCACGAATTATACGCCAGATAAAGTAGAACAATTTGCAGGGAATGATCTTTGGCTGATTCTACTTTTTAGGGTATGTTCACACGGCTTATTTTGGGGCGCATTTCGCCACGTATTGCGAGCGTACTGCACTCTAATACGAGCTAAATGCGCCCCAATCATTATAGTAATCCACAGTTCTCATAGAGAACTATGGATTACACCTCCTCTCCCTGGGCGTACAATACGATCGTTTTGTACGAGCGGGGAGATAATTGACATGTCATTTATTCACGGCTCTTATGTGCCGGGAGTAAAGACAGTCTATGGGCCGGCGGGCTGCCCTCCCCACCCCCGCGCAAGCTCTCGAACACCCGTCGTAATTGTGGGGCGTACTGTACAAAATAGACTTTACTATTTGGATTGACTTTCCTTTTTGAATAAAGACCTCATTATCTAAAAATGTCGTTCAATAAAATAGACATTGAGCAATGGCAAGCACTATATAACCAACACTCTATTGATTTGATGCTATTAACAGTTAAACCTCTTCAGTTGGCTTTTAAAAATGTACAACAAGAAATACAAAAAGTTGATATACAATTTCACCAAACAAGCACAATAGAGGAGTATGATCGAATTCATAAAGAAGTGAAAGATAACATTGAAAAATTAAAATCACAATTATTGCAAAATAAGTTGAAAAAATTTGAAAGGGACACTAAAGACTATCAAATGAATTGCGTCTATACATGGGCACGAGAAAGAAATGGGGGGAAAAAAACACAGTTCCACCATTGTTTTTTGGGCTTCAATTTGACAGCGTTCGCCTGCGGCCCGCGGGACCACCCGCTACAGTACCCCCCCTTAGGTCTCCCTCTCTTTTTAGGCTGAAGGAACTTACGGATCAGATCTTGGTTCAGGATATTGGATTCCGGTTCAAAGGACCTTTCTTCGGGGCCAAAGCCCCTCCAATCTACAAGAAAGAAGCGCTTACCCCTGATGGTTTCATGTCTAAGATATCCTTCACTTCAAAAACATCAGGGGACTCTAGTAACGGAGACGGAGCAGCGCTCCTCTGGGAGAACCGGTTCAAGACTAGAGGCTTTAGGAGGGAGACGTGAAAGGCGTTAGGAATCCGGAGAGATGGAGGTAGGCAGAGCTTGTAGGACACCGGATTCAGTTGCCGAAGTACTCTGAAAGGACCTAGAAACCGCGGACCAAATTTATAGCTGGGGATCTTGAGGCGTATGTATTTGGAAGAGAGCCACACTTTATCCCCTGGGAGGAACGTTGGGGAAGGTCTTCTCCTCTTCTCAGCTTGGGTCTTCATGCGGGCTGAAGCCTGGAGTAAGGCTTGTCGGGTCTCTCGCCAAATGACCCCGATATCCTGAACCTGGTTGTCCACGGCGGAAACCTCGGAGGCTGAAGTCAAGGGGAGGGAGGGGGGGTGCAGATGGCGACCATAGACCACAAGAAATGGGGAACGGCCAGTCGAGTCGGAGTCCCGATGGTTATATGAGAACTCGGCCCATGGAAGCAGTTCGGACCAGTTGTCCTGGCGTCCAGACACAAAGTGCCGTAGATACTCCCCCAAGATCTGGTTTACCCTCTCCACCTGCCCATTTGTCTGGGGATGATATGCGGATGAGAAATCTAGCTTGATTTGCAAGTGGGAACATAGGGCACGCCAAAACTTAGAGACAAATTGGATGCCTCGATCGGAGACGATGTGGAATGTAAACCCCTGCAGGCGAAAAAATGTGATGGAAAAAATGGCCCGCCAATTGGGAGCGAAGGGGGAGACCAGGAAGCGGACAAAGTGGGACATCTTTTAAAATCGGTCGGTGACCACCCAGATAACCGAGTTTCCCGAGGAAAGGAGGAAGGTCCGTGATGAAGTCCATGCCTATGTGTGTCCATGGAGACTCCGGAAACAGGCAGAGGGACTAAGAGGCCTTCGGGGCCCGTGGGAGGGACCTTGTTTTGGGCACACGTGGTGCAGGAGAGAACGAAGCCTTGACATTTGGAGCAGAGTTGGCCACCGTAGTGTCGTGAGATGAGGGGCGTAGGATTTCCGTTACCCGGGTGGCTGGCCAGAAGAGAACTATGCCCCCAACCCGAAGTCTCCTCCTGAGTGCGGGACGCACGTAGGTTCTGCCCAGAGGAACGCTACGGAGATCCACAGGAGCCACATGGACCAGCCGTTCAGGACCAATGATGTGCTGAGACACTGGTTCCTCCCCGGTAATGTCAGAAGCAGGGAGAGGCATGCCCCTTGACATTTTTCTTGGCCCCGGCGGAAGTGGATTTTTGAAATCAAAGCGTGAAAAAAAAAAAAAAAAAAAAAAGAGACCACCGGGCCTGGCAGGGATATAAACGCTGAGCTGTCTGGAGGTATTGGAGATTCTTATGGTCTGTGAAGACGTCAAACAGATGTCGAGCCCCCTCCAACAGATGTCGCCACTCTTCCAGGGCCAATTTTATGGCCAACAGCTCCCGATCTCCAATGGCATAATTACGTTCTGCCGAAGAAAAAACGCATGTGACGGTCTTGCCTTTAGGGCCCTTCTGGGTCAGGACCGGCCCTGCTCCCACGGAAGAGCCCAAACCACCCCTAGGGTGAAGGGTCTCTCGGGATCCGGACGGACCAAAATAGGTGCTGAGGAGAACGCTGTCTTCAGTTGGGAGAACGCTTCCTCCGCAGACGGAGGCCAACATTTAGGATAAGCGTTCTTTCAGGTGAGAGCCATGATGCGAGCCACCAGCGTAAGGGGAAGTGGGGAAAAGAACTGCGTAGGTTTGTTGGCGAATTCCTGAAAGATTTTAATCGCCGGAGACCGACAGGTCGTGGCCATGCTGGATCGCAGAAAGTTTAGGCTGGGTCCATCTGTTTGACCTCGAAACAGAGACATGTATCCAAGGGGAAAAGGAAGGGTGGCCTGGTGGAAACGACACTTCTCCAGCTTGGCATACAGTCGATTTGCCCCGCAGGCGTCGCAGGACTGGCGTACTTGTACCCGATGGGTTTTGTATGTCAGGGGAAAAAATCAGGATATGTCCAAGTATACAATTTTCGCAGGTGTACAGCAAGACCCGAAATACGTCATTGACGAAATCCTGAAATACGGCTGGGGGGTGCATAGCTGAAGGGCATCACGAGATACTCGAAATGCCCGTCCCTTGTGTTGAAAGCCGTTTTCCACTCGTCCCCCTCTCGAATTCTGATGAGGTTATAGGCTTCTCGTAGATCTAATTTGGTGAACACCTTGGCTCCAGGGACACGGTCAAAGAGCTCAGGTATCAGGGGTAGAGGGTAGCGATTCTTCACCGTGATCTTGTTTAGCCCTCTGTAATCAATACACGGACGAAATGAACCGTCTTTTTTCTGGACGAAGAAGAAGCCAGCACCGGCGGGCGAGGAGGACTTGCGTATGAAACCTTTCAACAAATTCTCCTGAATATAGGCCGACCACGGACCCACCGCTCGTTCCGCGGCCAGCGGCGTCACCTGCCCCGGCAGGCACCTGGGGGGGGGGGCCACGGGTGCGCCTGCGGTCCGCGGGCCGAGAAGCGGGACCACCCGCTACAGTTGTCCTATTCTGATAGCCATAACTTTTTCAGTTTTCTGTATACAGAGCTGATTATGGGCTTGTTTTTTGCGGAATGAGTTGACGTTTTTTATTAGTACCATTATGGGGTGAATATGATGCTTTGATCACATTTTATTAAGGTTTTTGTGAGGCATTTTGAACAAAATACAGCATTCCTGGTAGTGTTTTTTTATTTTTTACAGCGATCACCATACGGTATAAATGACATGCTAGTATTACTCAGCAGGTTGATACGATTACAGCGATATCCAATTTCTACATTCTTTTTTTATGTTTTACTGCTTTTACACAATAAAAACACTTTTATTCAAACAGGAAAACATGTTTTTGCATCGCCACAGTCTGAGAGCCATAACTTTTTTATTTTTCTGTGTACGGAGCTGTGTAGGGGCTTATTTTTTGCAGGATGAGTTGACGTTGTTATTGGTATCATTTTTGGGGGAACAAGGCTTTTTGATCAGTTTTAAATCCGTTTTTTGGAAGGCAGGGTGAAAATACTGCAATCCTAGTAGTGTTTTTTATTTTTAACAGCGCTCACCGAGCAGTATCTATGACCAGTTAACTTTACTCTCTGGGTCGATACGATTACGGCGATACCCTATTTATATAGTTTTTTTTATTTTGAAGCACTTTATAAAAAATAAAAAATAAAGTGTTTTATTGTGTAAAACAATATTTATGCATCGCTGTCTTCTGAGAGCCATAACTTTTTTATTTTTCCGTATACAGAGACGTGTAAGGATGTTTTTTTTGATGAACTGACATTTTAATTGGTCCAACTTTGGCGTTTATATGAGTTTTTGATTGCATTTTTTCTATTTTATGTGCTGCAGGATGAACAAAAATCGCAATTCTGTGACTGTTTTTGTTTTTTACGGGGTTCACCATACGGGTTAATTAACATGAGAGATTTATAGGGAAGGTTGTTACGCACACGGCAATACCAAATAAGGGTATTTTATTTATTTTTGATCTTTTTTGGGGCGATTGGCGTTTGTAAAGGGGAAAAGGGCGATGTACGTGTTTTTAATTTTATTTTTTGTGTTTCATATTTTTTACTTTTTCACATTTTTTTACATTTCCCCAGTGGGTATTTGTAACAGCAATCGTCAGATTGATGTTACTATGGTAGACCTGTACACAGCGTTGCTGCTGTGTACTGGTCACCATGGTAACTGCCGATCACCATGCCCACAATGCATTGTGGGCATGGTGACATCACCAGACTACCCGGATGCTTTCAGAAAGCATGCGGGGAGTCGGGTAAGAGACCAGCGAGCGGCATCTCTGCCGCTTGCTGCGCCGGATCGCAGGAGCTCACTCCTCCCGCCTGCAGCTTCGATGTTGCGACCATGATAGGTTGCGATAGCGAAGGGTTAATCAACAGTGGCCGGAGCTCACTCCGTCCGTGGTTGATGTGGCATGATGCCAGCGGTAATATACCGCTGGTCCCATGTAGTGATCGTGCAGGGCTCGCCTGTAAGCCCGCACAATCGCCAGGACGTATGCACACGTCCAATGTCAGGAAGGGGGTTAAACAAGAAGATGGCTTAAAAACTACTTTATATAGAAAAAAATACTGATAAAAATAATTTATCTAAAAAAAAGTTTTCATGCCCCACAAATCTTTAGGGGAATACCCAAAATTCAATTTATCCGCATCAGAAGAATATGTACAGATCATGATGATTATTTGGATAATATGCAAAAAATGATTAAAAAATTTGTTCAAAAGGGTTATAACAAAAAAGAACTTGAAAAATTGGATGAAGAAATAGGATTGATGGATGTACATGAATTGAGAGAGGAAAAGAAAAAAACAAGACAAGAAGAAAAAAATTAATTTTTATATATTTCAACTTATGATAGTCATTCTAGGATGATTAAGGACGCAGTTAAAAAAATGGTGGAAAATTTTGCAAAAAGATCCAAAATATGGCAAGTTATTTATTACATCTCCAAAGTTCGTATATAAGAAAGGGAAACTATAGGAAATGAACTAATTAGAGCGGATTTAATGAAAAATAACATCAATAGACATAAAACGCTGGGCAAAGTACAGACCGGTATGTTTCCATGTCTCTCATGTCAACACTGCACAGGAGTTATCAAAGGGTCTAATCTAATATACCCTTTAACCGCTTAATGACCGCGCACCGTCTTTTGACGTCGGCTGGTGCGGGTCGTTCGTCTACTACACGGCCCCGATCCCAGAGCATGTCCTGCGAGCACCGGGGAGCAGAAGAAACCTCCGCAACCCGATGCCTTCACCCTTTGATTGCGGCGGTGCGTTACCGCAGCGCAATCAAAGGGTTCCCCTGCTTTGTCGGGTGATCGGAACACCCGGTCACCATACAGAGCCCGGGGAACGGCTGCACAGTCAGCCCTGGGGACCTAGAGTAGCCCCAGAGCTGTCTGTGTATGAAGCCAGTGACCAGGACACACTGTGTGCTGTCCTGATCACTGCCTGTTTCAAAGTGACACAGATTAGAATGTATTAGCATATATGAATATGCTACTACATTACTGAGTGTTTAAAAAAAAAATATATATATAAAAAATATAAAAAGTGTAAAAAAATGAATAAAAAAATAAAATAAAAATAAATATTTAATAAAAAATAATTGTGCATACATTACACACAAAAAAAAACCCCTACACATATTAGGTATCCACACGACCGTAATAATCTGTAGAATTAATCTAACACGTTATTAAGTGTGATATGTGAATGGTGTAAAAAAAAAAAAATGTAAAAAAAAAAAACAAAACATTTTTTTTTTAAAACATGAAAAAATTCTGCAATTATTTATAAGTTAAAACTTAACTTAGTTAACTTAATTTAACTTTGTTAACTTAAACTATTCCCCCATAAAGTACAACTCATCTCGAATAAAACGAGGCCTCATACAACTGCGTCTTTGAAAAAAATAAAAGAGTTACAACTGTTGAAACGCAAGGAGGCAAAAACTAAAAAAATGTTCTGGTCATTAACTACTTCTCAGGCGTTCGGCTTAAGGGGTTAAAGAAAAGGGAGGTCCCATTCAATCAGACAAGGAGAAAAAATATGGTGAGCTAGACACTACTATGGAGCAAAACTTAATGTGTGCGACCTTAAGTGGCAGATTATAGAACAGATGAATCACAGTTAAGAAGAAATACTGGATATTTACACTCAGTACACTTACCCCTAGTGGGTTAAATGAAGAGTGTAATTTTAATGTATTTTTGTGATTTCTTTATCAGATTGTTATTAATATAAGCTATAGATAATATATTATGTAAAAATTTGTAAAAAAAATTACTATTTGTTATTCATGTATAAATATGTAGACGAGTTAGAGATCACACATGCTTGAAAAAGGGGGAGAACCCTGAAACGTTGCAGAGCAGCATTGCACACACGCCCCAGTAGCCATGCATACTGTGTGATGAACGACACAGGATACACCTGACAAGCTGTGCGAGCTGCAGGGAGAAGCGTCTAGGACGCCTTGCTTGGATTGACTACTCTGTGCTTGGAGAGCATCATAAACCACAAGTTTACTCTTTTCAGAGAGACTGTTTACCTTTAGTCTGAGAGACTGTTTAGTAACGTTATAAAGTCATACATATTAACAGACAATCATTTTTACATTGATATAATTAAAGAATGGTTTTATGTGGAAACATTGTCAAAGAATTTATTATGTAGGAGTCACTTTTTGAAGTTGTTGTTCAATATAGGGCAGAAGGAAAGTTGCCCAGGTTCATACTCCTCGATGTGCGGTTCTTATCTTGTGCTTATATAGAGGTCAAAATAGACTTTACCACCCAACTGGGACCCATCCATTACATGTGTATTCATATTATGTTTATTATATGCTATGTTTGATACAGCCACCCTGTAGCCATTGTTTGCAATTGTGTGTATGGTTATGTTGGATGATGATGTAACTCCCATACTTCCCATGCTTCTTGTTCCTCTTCAGTGAGGTAAAATCCTGCCTCATTGTAGCAGCGACTCCATCTTGTTCAGACATGTTGCACAGAGCTGAGAGGAGAATTCGTTTTGACTGCATATATTGTAATCTCCTGCGTGATATCTCAAGGTACAGTCAATAAATACCTGAAGCACATCCATTGCATCCTTCTAAGTGGATCTTCACGTGCTTTGGAAGGGGATTAATATAGCGAGTTCACTATCTTCCATACGCTTGTACAGAGACAGACTTCTCACATCTGTCAGGGACTTCTCTAATGTACATCCGTAGCAGAATAGTAGGACCACATCTAAAAACTTAGAGATGTATTTTTCTTCACCTGTGGCCTAACAAAAACTTATCAACAAAGCTTTCAGAAGTTGTCTGCACTCCAGGGCAAAGTTTCTGTTCTCAAATTGCCATAAAATGGAAATATTAAAAAATATGTTAGGCCTCGTCCACACGTTAAGTATTTAAATTTGGAATCAATGCACTTGCTCGGCTTTATTCAGCACTCCCATAGAAGATAATGGAGAGAGCTGCACCCCCTCTCCATTTTCTGTGGCCAATTCACTGGAAGGAAGTTAGCAGTAGAGGACACTCCTTGATTTCATTATGACACTAGGTGAAGCCAGCTTTTTGCTTTTGTATCGTATTGTAGAATCATCCTTGTGTCAGCTACATGTGGTTCCACATTTGAGTGTAATTTAATGCAAACTGAAAGTCAAACTATGTTTAAACTGTTTATTGCCTATATACATCAAGTACAAATAATCCGTGAAAGCCATAAAGGCGTTCAATTAATTGCCTGCTGCAAAATTCAAAGCAAAGCATCGCTAGCCTAGTTTCATACAGCAACTTAGCACATCTTTGATGGCATCTTTTTTGGACTTTTTTTCCCCCCAAAAAACACTATGAATAGATGCTCGTTTTAAAGGCTTACAATTTTGAAAATAAATATGTATGTGTGTCTATATGTATATCATCCTATATAGATCGATAAATCTGAACTGACTCAATAAGCAGCTGCCCCTCCATGTGCCATACATGAAGAGAGCCTAAATGAATGGCTGCAGCACCACGTGACTAATGGATGTAGTCTCAATGGTGGAGACCCAACAGTAAATACTGCCTTTATATGATCATTTTTGTTTTAGCAGTCTCAACCAGCTTGTAATTTTTTTTTCTTCTTCTTTTTTTTAATTCATGAACATACTGTGAAATAAGGGAATGAATAAATATATCTGGTCTCTGTTTGTGAGGTTAAAATAACACCTCTTCCTGGTTGTAGCCTCTTTCTATGGGCTACTTTAGAGAACTTAATAAAAAAAAGTAGAAAAAAAAAACAATTGTACAAATTATCACAAAAGTAAAAAAAAAACAAAAAACTTTCACCGACAATGTAATTTGTTTTCCATAAAAATGCCTGAAATGCATGTGTTTTTTTTTCTTACATGAAAAAAGAGGTATACAGGAGTTTCTGACGTATAGAAAATGTTGTCTTAGGGTAAATGCGCACATAGCCAAAATACTACAGATTTGTGCATGAAAAACCCACAACGGATTACATTGCCATGCCCCTTTCCTATGGAGTTTAATGAGGACCCGACAACCAACCCTGTTGTGGGAGACTTAGCTGCAGATTATCCAAGGATCCACAGCAAAATGGATTTTGAATACCTTTTTTTCCTTTTTCTTAGAAAAGCTGCAGGAAAGTCAGGACCAATTTTACACAAAATCTTTTTGGGTTTTCAAAAACTTAAAAACTGAGTAAGCCCGCCCACGGGAAATTTTCCGTAGTAAAGAATTTCGATGGGTATAAAATTTTAAAAAATTTAGGGTTTAAATTTTACAAAAATTTATAAAAAAAGCTATCCCTCTCTAATAAGTGGTGGAAGGGGATTTTCATGGAACGGGGCTCCTTTTTTATTTTATTCTTAAAACTGGCCGGGGAGGTGTGAAAGGAGGTTTTAAAACAGAAGGCCTGGCATGTCGGAAGCTGCAGTAAAAAAAATTTTTTAAAAAAAAAAGTTTTTTATTCCATCTTTTCATAAAAAGTCAGGGGTTGGGGTTTTCAAACTCCCGGGCGGAAAACCGGGCTTAAATTCACCATTTTTATGCCTTAAAAGCGGGGGGAAAAAGTGACCCATCGCCCACAGGAAACAGGGTTCGTTCCATTTTTAAGGCCCCAGTTTGGGTTACATTTTACAAGGACGCAAGTACCAAATACAAAAACAGCTTTAGTGGCAACAAATTCTTTTTATTTAAAAGGAAAAAAGATTTTCCTTAAACTTCAAAGGTACTGTTTTTTTGGTTGTTTTTTTTTTTTTTTTTTTTTTTTTATTTTTGGTTTTGTTTTGTTTTTTTTTTTTTCCCTTTGTTTTTTTTTATTTTTTTTTTTTTTTTTTTTTTTTTTTTCCTTCTTTTTTTTTTTTTTTTTTCTTTTCTCTCGTTTTTTATTTTTTTGTTTTTTCTTTTCTATTTAATCTTTGTTTTTTTTTTTTTTTTTTTTTTGTTTTTGAGTGGTAGCTCTCTTACCAAACCTTTTCAATGCTGCGCCAAAAATTCCTTATTATTTTTGTTATTTATTATTTAAAAGGCTTTTCCCCGGGTTAAAAACGGATAGGGATGTAATTTTGTTCTTAAGTTAAATTTGTATGTAAGGGGGAACGGGGTATATTTCTTAAATGAACCCCCAGGCAAAAGGGTTTTTTTTTTTATTTTGGAAATGGGGAAGGGTTTTTACATTGTTTTGCAGTCTGTGCCCCTTTTAAAGAAGATTTCAATCGTTTTCACCTCATGTGTCTGTGGCATGCTGGAATTGTCTTTCCCAAAGCTTTATTGCTGTGGAACAGGGAAAAGAAATTCAGTCCAGCATGCCACATAAGTCTCCGTTTGTAACTAAGGGACAGATGTAAGTCGGGGACTGCCTGTTTTATATTTATGATTATTTTAATTATATATACATAATTTAATTACGTCAGGATGAAAAGTTAGACTTATTGGCTCTGTCTGTCCTTAAAGGAAGGGAGAATCTGCAAGGGATATGAGGAAGGAGTATCATAGGCTGTTACCGTCGTTACTTAGGACATTTTTTAAGATTATCACCTTTCTTCAAAATCGTAAATCCGGATATGCATATTTTTAATATTTTATAATATATATTTTTTTAATATATTTATTTTTATTTATATTATATTGTATTATTATTTCCCTTAACAATCAGGGTAACTTACAAATCAACAAACCATTAAAAGCCGTAAAGGCAGCATTTTAATGGATTGCAGACTTTTAAAGATACTGTACTATTACAATCACTAGGTCTACCATGCTTTTTCTTCTTGAGTCAGACTTGTAACCACAAACATGAAAATGTGTGTATTGGTGAATAGTGTTTTATTTTTATTTTACTTTATTCAAGATGTATTTCTTTGTTAGAAAAAAGGTATAAGGTTTTAATGACTGGAAAAGATTTTTTCCCCAGTACTGGTGTTGCGCGGGTCCTGTAATATACTCCTGTGCCTGCACGATCTCTCCATCATACATTTACAGCACTTGGTGCTAACTACATATGGTGATTTGTATAGGCATGGCCCCAGGCCCCAAGTTTTAGGTTTATGTACCCGCATATTCTGTCTGATGACTGAACTGAGCTACAATGATTAATTGAACACATTTTGTTTTTTGCCGTGAATTACACTACTAGGCAAGTAAATGAGGTTTTTTTAAAAAATCTCATCTACAATGTACAAAAAGTGAACACTAGTGCAGATTCAAAAATCCATGATATGTCAATTTCTACTGTGGACCGTTAATTGATATATATTTTTTTTTATTCTTAATTACTCCAGTAGGAAAGACAAAATCAGTAATAAAATACACTTTTTTTGTTGTAGATTTTGCTTTGGGTCACGTGCGGGTCTGTGGCAAAATCTGCAACTATGGATTTTTTTTTTGCATAATCTACAAGATCTGTATTGACAAATTCACATCAAAATCTGCAGAATTACCCCTACCCTAAAATCCTGCCTGTAAATGAGAACGCATGGATTGGCCCACTGATCCATTTTAACCCCTTACCGCCGGAGCCAGTTTTGGCCTCTCTGACAGAGCCCCCTTTTTGAAAACTGTCTTTTGGGCACTTTATGTGGAATAACTTTTTTTACACTTTAACCCACATGTGATTTGGTTGTTTTTCGTGCACATTTACTTTAGTATAAAAAATTTTGGTCCAAAAAAAGTTTTTTATTTGTGAAAATATCAAAAAATCGTGAAAAAATTTTAAAAAATTTACCAATTTTAAACTTCAAATTTTTGCATGTAAAAAGTAGTTATTCCACTCAAATGTTTATAACTAGCATCTACCTTATGTTGCTGTAGTTTTGCCTAAATTTTTTAAAAGTCTTTTTTTTTTTTTTTTTCGGGGATTAGGGGGGGTTAGAAATTTAGTAGTAATTTTCAAAATTTTTAAAAAATTTGCAAGACACATTTTTTAGGGACCCGTCCGTTTAAAGTGTTTGATTGACCCCGTATGTTAGATACCCCCCGAATGACCTCATTAAGAAACACACCCCTTAAAGTTTTTAAAACTGCATTTAGGAAAATTTTTTAAAACCTTGGTGTTTTTACAGGAATTTTCAAAGTGGGAAGTGAAGTTCAAAATTTTTTCTTTTTTTTCAGATTTTTTAATTTTATGCATATTAAAGAATACGGTAAATGTGATCAGGGAAAGCAAAAATTTTATTTATTCCCAGTTCTGGGGGCCCTTTTCAGAGATACCCCCTATGTGGCCCCAGTGCATTATTTGGCTCAACCACAAGCCCCCGAAAAAGGAGGAGCACCCCGGACTTGGGGGTCTATTTTCATTACGTTTTTTTTAGGGGCCATTTCAGGTTTTGCGGACAACCCCAAAGGGGCTAAAAATTAATAAATCCCCTAAAAATACCAAAAATTTGGGAAAAAAAACCCTTAAAGGAAAAAATCCGGGGGTGTGGCTATCGACCCCCAAAAGGGGTGTCACAAAAAAATTTTTCGTTTGGCTGGAAATTTTAAAAAAAAAAATTTTTTTTATAATCTGCAATTTTGCTGAAAAATTTTTAATTTTTTAAAGCATCCTGGTAAAAAAAACACCCAAACTTGTTACGCAATTTTTCCAAATTTAGCAATACCCTTCTGTGGGGTGTAAATTGTTTGGGCGATGGCAGGGGTATAAGGGGGGAGGTTCTTGGATTTTGGAACGCAGATTTTGGTGGGGCCTGTCGCATTTACAAAACCCCCAAATACCAGAAAAAAATGAAACCCTTTCCCGAAATCACCCCATTTTGGATTCGCACGCCTCATAATCTCTTAGGGGTGTATTGGCTTTGGGGGGCACAGGTGTTCCAAAGTTTTTTTTTTTTGCATTGGGGTATGAAAATGAGGGGAAAAAACAGTTCCCCCTTTTTTTTGGGGTTAATTTTTTAACGTTCGCCGGCAGTATAAATGATTGGATATCTTTATATGGGGGTCGGTAAAAATTGCAATGATTTTTGATTTTAATAGTTTTTTTATGTTTTATTCTTTTTTAACAATAGAAAAAGGTCTATAAAAAATTGCGTTTTTAGTAGTCCCGTTTGATACCAACTTTTTAGTTTTTTGTATACGGAGCTGATTATGGGCTTTTTTGTTGTGGGGAGTTGCGTTTTTATTAGTACCATTAGGGGGGATTGCCGTTTGATCAATTTTTATTAAGGTTTTTTTGAGGGATTTTGAACAAATTAAAACATTCTGGTGTGTTTTTTATTTTTATTTTTAACAGCGGTCAGTGCAGTATAGCTGACATGCTAGTATTACTGAGGTCGATTTTGATTTTCGCGTACCCAATTTTTATTTTTTTTTATGTTTTACTGTTTTCACAATAAAAACATTTTATTTCAAAAAGGAAAAAACCCTTTTTTTCATCGCCCTATCAAGCCCAAAATTTTTTTTTTTTTGTGTACGGAACTGTGTAGGGGTTTTTTTTTGGGGGATGAGTTGACGTTTTTATTGGTATCATTTTTTGGGGGGCCAGACTTTTTGTCAGTTTTAAATTTCCCTTTTTTGGAGGGAAAGGGTGAAAAAAAAATACTGCAATCCTAGAGTGTTTTTTTTTTTATTTTTCACAGCACTACCGTGCGTATCCATGACCGTTGCTTTTTCCTCAGGGTCGTACAATTTTTTTTTTTTTTTTTTTTGGCGATACCCCATTTATAGTTTTTTTTTTAATTTGGAAGACTTTAAAAAAAAAAAATAGTGTTTTTATTGTGTTAAATAATTTTATCTCGCTGTCTTCTAGAGCCCTACTTTTTTTTTTTCCGTATACAGGGAAGTGTAAAAACTTTTTTTTTTCGGGTAATGCGTTTTTAAATTTGGGATAACTTTGGCGTTTTATGAGTTTTTTATCGTTTTTTTTCATTTAATGTGCTGCAGGATGCACAAAAATCGCAATTCTGTGACTTTTTTTGTTTTGTTTTTTACGTTACCATCGGGTTTAAATTAAGTGAAAAGATTTTTAGTGGATGTTAAGCAGCGGGATACCAAATATGTGTACTTTATTTATTTTAGATCTATTTTTGTGCGATTGGCGTTTGTAAAGGGGAAAGGGCAGTGTATGTGTTTTAATTTTATTTTTTTTTTGGTTTTTCTTTTTTTTTTTATTTTTACTTTTTTTTTAAAAATTCCCCCGTGAGGATTTGTAACGCAAATCCTATGGGGAAAAAAGCAATCATTAGATTGCTGTTTGAAGAGGGGATTGTGCACAGCGTTATGCTTGCATAGTGCCATGGCAACTAGTGACACCTGCCCACAATGTTGTGGGCATGGTGATTTACCCGATAAACCCCATGATTCGAAGCTCCCGGGGGGTCTGGGGGGGGAGGGGCGGCGGCTTTGTGCCCCTGCCTCGCCCATCGTAGGGAGAGGGATCACCCCCCTTTCCTGCGGATCATTATCGCGGCCATGCAGGCTGCGGTAAAGATGCGTTTTTCACCGGGCCCGGGCTCACTCCCGGGGGGGTGATGGGCATGAAGCCCGCGGTAATTTTCCCCTGGGTTCCATGCCCCCGATCGCGGGGTCGCCCGCAAGCCACGCGATGCCAGGGCGTTGCATAAGTCTTTGCGGGAAGTCATTCCCGTAGGGGTATGCATACGCCCCTGTCGGGAAGGGGGTTAAGGACCCCATGGCAAGGGGTTTCAGTTGGATTTACAGACTGTTTTCGAATTTAAAAACCGACTGTCAAGACTTAAATAGAAAATCCGTGCAGTAGTTCACATCGAACGGATTTTCTGTCGGATCTTTTTTTTTTTTTACACTGCCAGGGTAACAGTTTTCAGGCGGAACATGAACATGTCAAAGTGAAGGTGACGGTTGAATCTGCGAACCGTGGCCAGAAACTGTCCCCCTTTACATGCAAAAAAAAAAAAGCTACTAAACTTGTCACTACTTCCTCCACAGACATGTCTGCCCCTCACCTCTTGTCTCTTTCCCCCTCCTTGTAGATTGTAGCCTCGCGGGGCAGGGACCTGTCTCCTTCTGTCGTGCCAATTGTCATTATCCCTTATCACTGTACTCGTTTGACTTATGTAATGTATGTAACCCCCTCGAATGTACAGCGCCCTGGAATCAATGGCGCTTTAAAATAAATAATAATAATAATAATAATAATTTGGATTATCTTTGCATGTGAACACACCCTATGACAATAAAGTTCCAGTTTTACCTGTCCGTCCAGTACTCCCAAAAGAGCCTCCTCCATCCACTGCACTGGCTCCACAAAAAAGGAAGTGCACTTTTTGGCATCAGAAACTTGTAACGGTGCCAGTCTCTTATGTGCAAATGCTGCAGGTCCATCTCCTAATGCATGGTTCAAGATACTGCCTGCCCTGAACAAGGAGCGACTGGAAGAAGAGAAACATGGGACAGAGAAAAACACACAGAGTTAGCTTGCGTTATCTAATGAATGATACAGAATAAAGAAGATAAAAAGGGCATTCCCTTCCTGGACATTTATGAGCATATGCCACAAAGGTTGGGCACCACTGGGACTCACATGTATCTCAGTAACCAGGGTCCCTTTACCCCCTACGCTTATTTTGCCACAGCTGCTGTGAACAGATAGTTGTCTCCACATGCACAGCTCTCTCCATTCACTTGCCATAGGAGTCCTAAGTAAAACCGAGCAAATTTATACTCTAAAGTGAATACAGAGAGATGTGCATAGGGAGCCACCTGTCCATTCACTGCCATAAATGTCCGAGATGAAAAGTGACAATACCCCTTTAACTCAATTACTGCATATGATCTAACATTGATGTCCATTCTCAAACTTTTTTTTCTTTTCCGAGTGTAAAACTCATTTTTGTTTTAATCGTCGTTTTGTAACATGTAACAATGCCCAAACATATTTGATCTCTTAAGGGGGTTGTCTCACCATGATGTTTCAAAGAGCCACAGGCAGCTTCAGGTTCACACTTCCTCATTAGACTGTTAGACTCTGTCTCCACTGCACAGGAAAAAGTTTTTTTTGTTTTCTAAAAACGCTGAAAAAAACTACTGAAAACCGGTCCCATAGACCTGCTCTGAGAAGGGAAAACAATGGCTTATCTGTAAACAAGAGCTAATCTTGTTAAGAGAGGAGTCTTCTCTTGAGTGAGCTCCATCCATGGTGACCTCACTCCCTGCTCTCTATAATAAGTAACGAAGATTATGGTCCTAACTAGAGAAACCTGTGTGCACTCAGAGCACATAAAACCTCTTATTTCATGACTAAAGGTAAAATCAAAAGACTAATGTATTTAGAAAAAGTCTTTAATTACCTGTCACTACACTTTGAAAGCTAATCTTTGTAATAAAAAAAAAACCTTTGACATACTGTGAAATAACTTAAAGGGGTTTTGCCACGATGTAATGTTGACGTGGGATCCTCCAAAATGGGTTTTTAATCACTTTTCTAAATACATGTGATTACAAAAATTGCAGTCTGAGAGAGCTACAGCCTTCCTTACATGCCCTTGGTTACTTCAAAGAGTCTATTAGATACGGCCTGACAAGAGCTGGACGGGCTTGAGCAGAGAGAGCTTCTTATCTGAGGAGACTGAGCTGCAGAAGTTTTTAAAGCACCGGGTAGCAATATGTTTTCTTTTGTATACAGAATAAACTAGTTGTAGTGTTATTAGATACCTGCTTTATCTGATGACAGACAACATGAAGAAGCTTTCAAGCTGCTGTGTAGAATAGGTGTTCTCTTTTGTATATAGAAGCCACAAGTTATAGTTTACTTATTTCAGTGAACATGTCACAGGAGCAGCAGCTTATGCAGCTTTGTGCTCTGGCTGTGTGCGTCTCTCTCTCTTTCAGCTCCGTGATTTTTACATTAGCATCTTAGCAGATAAGGCTCCTCCTTACAGTGCAGTCTCAGGCTGTCTTGCTGTATTGACAATCCACTCTTGTACTGTTTATTATTTCACTTAATTTTTGAGACGCTCCCTTGGATTCCTCACTCCTCACTCATTCCATCCCCCTCTCCCCTGCAGCTTCATGACTCAGCGTGTTTTGTTGACATTCTGCCTGTACTAAGGAGAGACCTACCTAAATGGTCTCTTGGCAAATCCCCTTTAAGGCACCATGTGCAGCAAAGTGAAGAGCCATTCCTTCTGCGTCTGGACCTTATCCAGCCCTGCTCTCTGAATCTAAATACTCATGGCTCGCATATAATGGATGGCCAGATTTGGCAAGTTTGACATAAGTAGTACGTTATAACCCATATGACTGACACTATGAATAATACATTAAGATGCGGTCATATGTATATTATAACATACAAATAGACTGAAAAAAACTAACCTGCATTTTCTGCATCTGAATAAGATCTCTTTACTTTGACCCAAAGAGGCCGGGTCTGAGGCAAAAACTTCACGTGGCATTTTCTGTAACTCTAGAAGCAAATTGATAAATTGCTGTTGTTAGTAAATTCATACAATAAAAACAGAGACTAATACTCTTCAACCATTTATAGCCTGCTTAAAAGCTATATTCCAGCTTCAGCAGATAAAGTGTTATACAATTGTACAATATACTTTCCGTGTCCATGCTCTGTGGCTTTCAGGACCTCTGTTTGCAGACATTTAATAGAAATTTTCATTAATTACGCCCAAAATAAAAATAAAAAAAAAACAAAAAAAAAAACAACTGTCCTCCTCAATGATTTAACACCAAAGTGCTCAGCTCCGCACAGGACACAGCTTTGATAAACATACATGGCAGAAGCTTGTGGCACTGTCCCCTTTTTCTGTCCCCCTGTTCCTGATGAAGCGCTGGTACTCGCGTGAAATGTGTAGAGCCCTGTAATGTTTTGAAAAGCTTTTAATGCACAATAAACAGGATAACTTTATTCCTGCTTTATCCTTGTTTTTACACTTATGAACTAATTGAATCCCTGCTGTTGAGTCAGTGCCGTAGGCCTTGTTTTCCTTTACTCAGCTACCCTTCCCCCAAGCCTTCTGCTGTTGGTTTGGAGCTTATTGCTGGCTGCTGAATAGGCTTCACATTGAACTAAATGCATACAAGTGTTGTGCCTCTTACTTTATCACAACTATCAAAGGTTAGTAAACTTCTATTTGCACAGAGCACTATTTCATTTATCTTACTGCACTAGGAGAGCGCTGCCTTTTCTTTTTTTATCTTTCATATACTGCCCCCTTTTTGGTACGGGCCTTGCTGAAATTTTTCTGCCGTTTGACAACACAAACTTCAATAAGATAAACGGAAATGATTTCTAGAAAAACATTTCAGGAAAAAAAAAATACTATATCGTCACTAGACTCAGTCGTGTACCTGTATCCATGGCCATGGACTGAGAGTGAGGCTAGGTACACACACAGCTTTTAGAAACGCATACATTTTTTAATTAACCTCACTTTGATAAGGATTTCACCTAAGTGTTCCAAATTTTAATTCATTATAACAATACATCCATCTTTTTTTGAAACCCGTTAAAGGGGTTTTGCCAAGAAGTGAGTTCCTCACCTAACAGGCTGATACTCCCCTTGTGAGGCTTGAAAAAGGGGCGTTGTGTTTCTGTGTTTAAAAAAACAAGTACCTCCTCTGTGATGTCATCACTCCACCTCCCATGCACGTTCCTGATACTCAGTCTCTGTAGTTGAGCAAACATTGTTTTGCTAATCCACAGAGCAGAACTGTATTGTGCACAAGCTATTTGCATTTTATTTCTACTTCTTATTTGCTCAGGAGAAAAGATAAGCTCAGCAGGCAGCCTTCTTTCATTCCTTCACTAATGGCTGTAGAGGGAGAGGGAGGGGGGCTGAGCAGAGAGCCAGGGAGAGTCTGCATGTTTACTCAGATAATTCCATTACAACCAGTGGATTCGCTATACAGAAGACACAGGATCTTTCTCCGCAGTCCCTCAAAAGTTCGTTCATGTTCCTTGCAATCAGATAAGAAGAGCAAACAACGCACACACGGCCAGATCAGCTCGTCAGCTCCTGGTCGTGTCTAATGTAAACTGTCAGGAAACCAAGGGCATGTAAGTCAGGCTGTAGCTCTCAGAGGCTTCACTTCTTTTGATGACATATATTTACAAAAGTGATTAAATACCCATTTTGGAGGATCCCACGTCAACATTACATCGTAGCAAAACACCTTTAACCTCCGATTTTTTTTTCGTTGCCGAGGCCAGCTTAACAGTTATCTAATGTGCATTGCAGCCGAAAAACCTACGGGGAAGTGCTTATGTAATGAACATTCAGCAGGTGAGGATCTGAATCTTTTTCTCAGTGGTTCGCTGACTAAATATATTCACAAGCTGCGATATTGGGATAAACATGGTATCCGGAATACGTGGAAAAAATTGTCACAGCTCCACAAGGCTCTATACATGTAAACAACCGTTTATTCGTTTAGATAAGAAGACACAGCACATATTAACATGAAGGTCCAAACTCCTTGAGGAAACGTTATCAGTGACCAATGGGGATATCAAAAATAATCACAGTCACCTCAAATATACCTAAAGCCCTTCAGGCCCTCCAAAAGCCATAACTTTTTTATTTTTCTATCTGCATAGAAAAATGTGAGTTTGTTTTTTGTGGGACAAGATGTACTTTTTATTGGTGCAACTGACAGTATCATAGAATATACCGTAATCTCTTTTTGGTGCAGTAGACATGTTATCTATATTGTGCAGGTTGGTAGGACTCTGGCGATACCCAGTGTGTAGCGTTTTCGTTACTTTTTAGTACTTTAAAAAAAAAAACGCTTTTTTAAATTTGCGCTGCAGCGCCATTTTCTGCTGCCAATAACTTTTTTGTTATTTCATCTATAATTTTTTGTGGGCCAGTATGTGGTTTCTATTGATGCCTTTTTAGGATGCATGCATCTTTTTGATCACTTTTTATTCCAATTTTTTTGGGGACATAAAATGAATGAAAAAAAATGCAATTGAAGCGTTGGAAATTATTTTCTCCTACGGTTTTTAGCATTTGGGATAAATTTGTTATATTTTAATAGATTGGACCTTTACAGACACATAATGCAGAAAGGTTGGATGCGGAGTAGTAGGGCTTCATAAGGCTTCTGGCTGTATGGTAACCGCTTGCTACCCTGGGGGGTGGCATCGGGGGAAGAAACGGAGCACAGCAGTGTCTTAAGAATTGCAACAACTCTATACTCCCTTAACGACAATATGATGTGCCCATTGTCGTTGAGGATTTAACATACGCGTTTAATTTTTATTATTTTTTTTTTTTTCAAACAAAAATCAAATGTGTGTACTCGCCTGATGGTTTGTATTTAAATTACAGCAGGCAGAGAAGGTAAACTGGAAAAATGCATAACCAGAAAAACCTTTAAAGGAGTCGTCTGGCAGAAAAAAAATAAAAAATCTGCAATGGCGTCAGGACGGTTAAAAAAAACTTTAACCCCCTAAGGTATGTTCACACTGTGTGGATACGGTTTTGGGTCCTTTTTGGTTCTGAAAAACGCATCCAAAAGTGCAGCAAAAATCGCATCCAAAAAGCATCCAAACACGCACCTGCGTTTTGGCTGCAGCAGGAATGCACCCTATAGTTTTAAATAGGGCTCCTGCTGCGTCTTTCGGATCAAGAATTGACATGACAAATCTTCGTATTGTAAGAGCGGGGAGAGGAGGCGTAATCCATAGTTCTCTATGAGAACTGTGGATTACCGTAATTGCGGCGCGCATCTCGCTCGTATTAGCGCGCAAATATGACACAAAAACCGCGCCGAAATTCCCCCGTGTGAACATAGCCTTAGACTTCCTGACCAGACAGCTCCCGGGGATTTTACTGCTATAATTTTACCCTATTTGCGGGGCTTACTTCGGGTGTATTGCAGCGCAATTATGCACCAAAGTCCACCCCACAAAAACGCTGTGTGAACATACCCTAACAGTTAAAGGGGTTTTCTCACCACACTGTTTCACTCCGTTTTAGAAGTTTTGCACCCACACTGTCTCCTCAGGGTGTGGGTGGTTCTACAGCAGTGATTAGCATATTCAACTTCTAACCAGCAATTAATCTGACTGTGCGGGACATGTTATCTCTAACAAGATTACAGATAGAGCCGTGCTTTTCAGTCCTCACAGAATGGGTACCCTCCTCACCACACAGCATTGTTGGCAGTTCATGCTGATGACATCAGTATTTATAACAATGGCTCAAATCCAGAAACAAAGTTTCCTGCATTCAGATTCCATTGCAGAACACAAGGCCTTAAGTATGAAAACTGTCTAGCAGTAAGGCTATGTTCACACGGGTTAACTGCGGGGCGTAATTACGCCCCGCAGTTACGCCGTGTGGCCGGGGGCGGGAGCGGGGGGCCGGCACCTCGCTAGCCCATAGACAGTCACTGCTAGCGGCGCGTATACGCTGCTAGAAAGTGACATGTGAATTATCTCCCCGCCCGGCGGATTCACCGAGCAAGGAGAGGAGACGTAATCCATAGTTCTCTATGAGAACTGTGGATTACCGTAATGAATGGGCAGTTTTCAGCCCGTAATTTGCGCACTTCGGCGCATAATTAGGCTGTGTTCACACGGCTTATTCCCGACGGATTTGTGAGCCGTATTGAGCTCACAAATCCGCCGTGAATAAGGGGCGGGACGGGGGCGGGGCCGGAGCGCGGCGGGGGCCGCTCCCGGCCCCATAGACAATGCATTGTTTACGGCGCGTACGCGTCGTAAATCATGTGCATGTCACTTTCTCCCCCCGCGGCGGATTCGCCGAGCGGGGAGGAGCGACGGAATCCACTGTTCTCTATGAGAGCAGTGGATTACCGTAATGACAGGGACGGATTGGTGCCGTACTGCAGCGCAAGTCCGGCGCGGAGTACGGCGCCAATCCGTGCCCAAATAAGCCGTGTGAATGAGGCCTTACGGACCGAAATACGGCCCATTTTAAGCCGTGTGAACATGGCCTAAGACTGCCTCTGTTGCCCATAGCAACCAATCAGAGGACATAGCAGCCAATCAGAGCTCAGCTTTCATTTGATATCATGCTCTGGAAAAATATAAACTGAGTTCTAATTGGTTGCTATGGGCTCTGATTGGTCGCTATGGGCAACAAAGACAGGCTCACTGCTAAATAGTTTTCATACATAAGGCCCGTAATGTCTAATTTTGCTTTTTCAGACGCCTGGAGTAGCTGCCTGTAAGACCCAAACTGAATAAAAAGCAACCACTTCATAACACAGTGTCAATCCAAGCTTATACTACTTACTGTATAGTATAAAATGCACATTACAAGATGTTCATTCCAGTTTGACGAGTTCAATCATGCTGCTTTGCAAGCCAAACTGTATACAAGACTCACTGCGAAATGAATACCTACTACTCAATTACATAGAATGTACAACAGATACAAAGAGCATAAAACCACAACAGATACAAAGAGCATGAAGCCTAGCAATACGTTTTTTGATAGCGATGAGCAAGAGCTTTCATGCAGCGCTCATAAAAATTGGAACCAAATCTGTGCATGGCCGGTCACGTCGCTGTCACCCATCGTCTCATTGCGCCAAAATCCACTATTTGGCCTCCAGTGACATTCAGAAAGCAACAATAAATATCAATGGCTGCAATATTTCTGCATGGAGGATTTTAGTTACACACCTTTGTTTACAGTATATGCACTTTCACATCAGACGCCATATTGTCCGAATCCCCTCTGCTGCCATCTGTGCCACGACAACAAAATTTAAAGGATATTGTCGGGAGGGTTCAAACAGTATTACCATACCGCCAAAAATCTGCATTTCATATGTCCCAACATGAGATAGAAGGCATTAAGTTCAGAGCGACCTTCGTAATAAAGCACTCTAAAGGGGTTGTCTCACTACAAAGATCAGCTTTTAACATATAGGGAACAGTAAATGAAGACTTTTTCCAAATATATATATTTTTTTTGCTTTCTTGAGAATATGAGATTTTATTTGCTCTGAGTTCACACAGGTTTCTCCGGTTACCGTCCTGCTCTCCGCTTCACCTTATCTGAGAGCAGGGAGTAAAGTCACCACAGGTCGGCACACAGGACGCAGCTTGAGAACAGAGTGTTTTCTCTCTAACAAACAAAGGAGAGTAATAACTTTTGTTTACTTTAGAGCTCATAGACAACATCTCCTGCTCTCATGTCAGTGCAATTGGAAGAGCTGTGGATACTGAGCTGAGAATACTTTTAAATGTATTTCTCCCCATTCCTGACACTCCCCCCAAAGCCCATGCAAAGTGGGCCATCTATAAAACACCCCTCGGCCCTCATCATCTTTACCGGGGTATTTCTGTGTCAGTTTCTGTAAGCGGTACTGCTTGTAGTCTGCGCTGCTGAAATCCACATCACAACCCATTTCCTGAAATACTGCCAGCTGGTTCACAAACTCCTCATGGATTCTGAAAGAAACATAGAAACCCGATGGGTCTGATAAACTTTTCTGTTTGCTCCATGAAGTTAAGAAACTTTCAAATTTTGTATTCTAAAGGGTGTTCCTACCATAGGGTTTGTTCCTACCATAGGGTTTGTTCCTACCATAGGACATGTCATCGAAGTCTGATAGTCGCGGTTCCCAGAGGTGAGACTTGCACCTACCTCGGTAACGGAGCAGAATGGAGAGCGGGTCACGCTTGCACATGACTCTTCATTCTGCTCTATGTGAGTTCTGAGTATGGGTGAGCCGAATGTTTGGCTTAGAATAGAACTCCCTTAGAACAGAACGGAGAATTGAGTGCAGCGCGACCATCTCTCCATTTTGCTTGATAATTTTCATGGGCCCATTTCCCAATGGTAAGAGTCACATTTGTCAGACTTTGATTGCATATCCCAGTGATATGCCATCAAACTCTATGGTTGGAACAGTCTTTTAAGCAAATCAATGGGTCACACTTATTATTCAGCTTATGACTGATTTTCATATGAATTGCACTAGCAAAAATTTTAACCTAAAATTGAGCCAAAATCCAACATTAGTCTTCTCACAGCGAAATAAAAAAAACAGTACAAAGAAGTAAAATTGATCAAGCTGTAAATATATTTATCAACATCAAAGGTTAAAAAGGTGTAAAATACTAGTGCGAATATACAGCTATATTAACCCTGGTGCAAAAAAGAAATTTAGATAATTCCAAATGCACCTGACGTGCACCTAAGGGCTAGCTCACACGGCTTATTGCCGACGTAATTGCGGGGACGGATTTCGCCCCGCAATTACGCCGTGTGCTGTGCAGCGGGGGTGGGGCGATGGATCGGCAGCTCGCCGGTCCTATAGACATGACTTATTCACGGCGCGTACACGCCGTAAATAATTAACATGTCACTTTCTCCAGAGATGGAATCCATAGTTCACTATGAGAACTGTGGATTACCATAATGACTGGGATGGATTGCAGCCGTACTGCAGCGCAAATACGGCGCGCAGTACGGCTGAAATCAGTGCCCAAATCAGCCTTGTGAACGAGCCCTAAAGGTGTCATTTTTGGCAAACACCCATTACAATTAAATCCTTACAAAATAAGCCACTTATACAGGCTGTGTCTGGTTCTGTATTTAGAGTCAACATGCACTTCTATACTGTAGCCGCCCGCAGCCCTACCGGAACAAAACATCACACTATACTACGTAGTGCAACACTATGTTCGTGGAGGGTGGCTTCACTATAGCAGTGACAGCATGCACGCTAGACAGCAGGCCAACCGGCGCTTCCATGGTGTATGCAGTAGTAAGGAATGATGGTCCGAACCTCGTCACTTACTGCCATACACATAATAATGATTATAAAACAAAAGCAAAAAACACACATGTAAAAAACATTTAACACCAATAAAGTCTATGAATACATTGTAGACCATAGTGTTCAAATTAATAAAAATATTAAGAACCAGACAAACCCTTTAAGAAAGAAAACAGTATATAAGCGCTACCCAACCGTCACAGATTATTTCTGCAGGACTTAGTTCATAGTGTATGGACAGTCACTTATACAGATCACCGATTAGCTGTAACATAAAAACCACTGATAATAATAATAATCTTTATTTATATAGCGCCAACATATTCCGCAGCACTTTACAATGTAGAGGGTATAATTACAGACAAAAGACAGACATTACACAGTGAGAGCTACTTACAGGTGAGACACAAGGTTTGAGGGTCCTGCTCGCAAGAGCTTACAATCTATGAGGGTGTCTGGGGGAAACAAAGGGGGAGAAGTGCTAAGTTTACAATGGTCCAGCCTTGTTTCATAAATATGAGGTGGTTTGCAAAAAAAAAACAAAAAAAAAAAAACACCTGATAGGTGAATACCATCTCTCCTGTGTTGACAATGACACCAGTGAAGGGGGAAAGATGTGTTACGCAGCAAGTAAATTGTCAATTCCTGAAGTTCATGCTTTGAAAGCAAGAAAACTGGGTAAAAATGTGAGATTCTGAGTAACTTAGACAAGTGGCGAATGATGAGGTCCAGACAACTGGACAATCCATGCCCAAATCAGCCGTGTGAACGAGCCCTTAAGGGTATGTTCACACGGCCTTTATGGATACGCTTTGAGATACGTGTTTGGATCCATGTTTAAGACCCTAAACGGACCCAAACACGCATCTAACAATGTGCAGTCAATGTGAAACACGCATCGCCATTCAGACGAGTGATCGCTGATGCGTGTTTTACATGTGTCTTTTGGATCCGTTATCAGAATTGACGTCCATTCTTGATCCGTTTGATGCAGCAGACGCTCTATTTAAAACTACAGGGTGTGTTTATGCTGCAGCCAAAAAGGAACCTGCATGTTGGATACGTTCTGGATGCCATTTACGCAGCACATTTGAATGTGTTTCTTGGATCCAAAAACGGATCTAACACACCGTGTGAATAGATTCTAATAGACATGTGCTTCCCATAGACATTATACAGCACAGAAAAGCTGCCAAGGTGTTTATATGCAGCCACCATGGTAGAAAGGGACAGATGTAAATGGTGACCAGCACTGCAGAAAGTGTTGACTCTGTATAAGCCATGGGGGAAACAAATATTAACCATACATGCCAACTCTCCCGTTTTTGGTGGGGGGTCCCGCTATTTGGGGTCCCCCCCCCCCGCCCTCCCGGGGGAGTTGGCATTTTCTCCCCGCCGGGTCCTTTAAGTGGCCGCGGCGCCGGAGTAGCGCTGGTGCGCTACTGCGGCGGGTTTCCGGTCGTTCCCAAGGGCGGTGAAGCAGGGGGCAGGGTCCGCTCACCCGCCCCCGGTCTCACTGTGGGGGAGGAGGCAGGAGGGAGCGCTCCCTCCTCCCTCTGTTTGTCCGGCGTCTGTGCGCGCGGTACCACAGATCAGCGGCCCCAGGGGAAGTGACGCGCGGGGCTGCTCTCATTACCCCTGCGTCGCTGAGGAGATTGGGCAGGAGCCCA
>JAODAL010017836.1:0-76515 GCA_025379985.1 Phyllomedusa bahiana | reverse complement strand
GGGCCGGGGGGAATTTAAATGGGGGGGGATTTTTTGGAAAAAATTTTAAAATGGGGGGGGGGGGGGGGGGCTGGGGGGGCCCTAAAAGCTGTGGCCCGGGAAACGGTATATCAAGGGCCGGGAAACAAAAAATTGGTGGTTGAAAGACCCCTTTTTCCCGGGCCTTTTTTAAATGTGGGGGTAGCGGGTTTGGGGCTCATGCTGTGGCCCGGGACGGGTATAGTCAATGTCCGTTCAACTAAAAAGGGGGGGGTTTTGGTCCTTTTTGGGGGGGGGGGGGCGGCACTTTTAAATGTGGGGGTCATGCGGGTTTGGGGCTCGCTGCGTTCCGGGCGGGGAATTTTCAATGTCCAGTTCAAGTAACATGAGGGTTAAAAACCATACTCCCTTTCTGGCACTTTTTAATTTTTTGGGGGGATGCATTTTTAAAGGGTCGGGCGTGGTAAAGGGACGGGTTAGAAATGGTCTGTGATTTTTTTTTCTGTGATTTTTTTAAAACCCTTAGGTGTTTTGCCTAAGATGTAGAAAGAAAATCCATTTAAATGTTTTTTGGATTTAAATTTTTCAGCTTTTTCCCGCCTTTTTTTGGGTGTAAGAATGAAGGTGTTGTTGTTTCCCAAGATTTTAAATGGTCACCCGCGCAAAACGTTTGTTTTCACATCAAAAAACCCTTTTATCAAAAGGGCCCGGGACTATCGACTTCGCTCGATCTCGTTACCAACCAACCCTTCAACATAATTATTAGTTCCCAGAAAGTAGTTGGTTCGTGAAGTTATATATAGAGATATAGTTGTTTGGGGCCCACTTGCGGTTTGCATTATTTTAATAGGATCGTCACTTTAATTATAAGTCAGAGAGAGTTCAGATTTCTATAACTAGAAGACATTATAAGGCAACCAAATTATTTCCTTGATGTTTTTTTTTCTCCATAAGCTTTCCCTTCATGTTTAAAACTTGGCTGCAAGTATACCAATTAACCTACACAACCTCCTATCATCCATGCTGTACAAAATGTCATTCATCATTTTTCATCATAATAATAGTCCACAGCTTTGAGAGGAAATTGCTGGTTTTTGAAACATAAAGGACATGTTTAAGAATCCATCCAATTTTTCATCCCTCAGGGGTAAGCATAGCATCCTGGGCAATGCACTCTTACTAATGGACTTTGTATACAGAAATCCTTTTTTCTAGACAAAGCAGGAAACAAAGACATGTGCATGGCTCCAGTAATCCATTATTTTATAAAACCAGTGTGTAGAGAGTATGAAGAACCTGATGCGACTGTAAGGTATTTATTTACACATACATTTCTGCGTGCGGTACTGTAATATCTTTAAAAGAAACCTGTCACTGTAATCATGTTAGATGATCTGCAGGTAGTATGTTATAGAGCAGAATGAGCGGTGCAGATTAATATATATCTGTGTAGGGACAGATGCAGCAAAACTTTAAATGTATCCATTTAATTAACTGCTTATTCTGGGTTAAATAGTCCAGTAGGCAGTCTTATCAGTGACTGACAGCCTTCCTGGTATGCGTGCACCTTCAATAAGAGCTGTCAGTCATTGACAAGACCACCCCTTTGACTCTTTAACAAAGAGTAAAAAGCAAATTTAATAAATAAGTTGCAAGTTTTATTGAATCTTCCCAAGCAAAACTATGTATCAATCTGCTCAGCTCCTCCTGCTGTATAAAATGATGCTTGTAGATCAGATAACATGTTCAGTGTGACAGGTTCCTTTAAATAGCACTTCGTGACAAATAGACGTAAGGATTTACAGATCAGCATAATATGGCTGTTATGGTATTCTATTATGTCAAAGTGATGCAATGCACATTTCAATAGTTTAATTTTTCATTGCATAAGACAGGCTATTATCAGCATTTTTGGAATCAGCTAAAGCTCTAACCCAATAACCCACAGCTTTTTTATTCTCAATTTGTTGAATTTTACATAATTGTTGTCTCCTCTTATTGTAACTTAAAGGGCATGTCCCCACGGCACAGTGCAAATACCGGTCGGATAATCCGATTAGTATTTGCTCTGTTTTGGAGCCATGTACACTGCCACAGGGGGATGGCTTTTCTCCGCGGCTTGCGGAGAAAAGCCCTCCCCCTTCGCATTGACATGTTCATGTTCCGCCCAAAAATCGGGCGGAAGAATGAACATGTTCAATGTTTTTCGGACCACCGGCAGTCTAAAGAGCTGTCCGGCGGAAAATCCATGTAGTGGGGACTGCTGCATGGATATTCCATTAAGGTCCATGGTAAAGTTTGACAGCCTCCTCCTAGCTGATTGCAGCCGATGCTGCTAGCGCCCTTACAGGGCTGTAGAGGACGATAGGGCTACAGTTAACATCTGTAATGGGGGCTAAGGGACTGCTGTATACATCATGGTAAGATGCTTTGCTGTTATGACATTTGCAGATATCTTCCCCGGCTATATTTCGGTTATGTATATAACCTTACCCCATTTTTGACCCGTTTTTCTGGTGCCTGTTAAAAATTCATGCATCATTAACCGTGATCTCGTATGTGGTTATATGTTTACATTCTGATAACTACCTAATAGCTTAAGTTTAATGCCTTGAGCTTCTTTACTGCTTTCTCTTTACATCTTTTCCTCATAATTCGTCCCCTGAGGTGATCAATAGTTTGAGGCTGGTCGAAACATGTCGGGACGGGATTGGAGTATTTGACAGTATAGTTATTTTCATAGATTAGGGTTAGATTCCTGACGGGAGCGCTCTTATCAGTGCGATCGTCCTGTATTGGTAGGATAGGGCTACTGTTATAGTCGCATAAAGTCTTTTGTCCAATATATTAAAATATTGTTTGTTGGAGATGTCGAGTTATTTATGTTTTTAGATGCATTATTATTAAAGGTTATGTTTTATGACTTTACCTCTCTTGTGAAATTTTAAAGTTTGACAGCCAGTTTACAGACGGATTTAAAAACCAAAAACCGGCTGTAATTGTGTCTTTTTTGAAAATGCATCTCCCTATTTCTGGGGCAGTACATCAAGACATGTCCAACTATTATACCACAAAGCACACAAAATATTGTGCCTCTTAGGTAGTAGCCATGAATAAAGAATATGGCAAATGTATAGCTTTGAGTATAGATTAACAGCTGCCAATCTTCATTTGACGTGGCAACAAAAGTAGGGCTTCATCAAATATTTTGACGACTTCTACCAAGAGCTAGGGGATACCCGGAGCATAATTTCTAATTCCTGAAGAAATCATAAATGAAAGGAGTTTTATCATTTCATTAAATGGTCTTCAGAATAAGGGGAAAGTGAAAACAAGCAACTTTGCAATTAGATGTCATTAGCAAAGCTGTCTTGTATTCACAGTATTCCTTATCTTGTGTTTTTGTTTACACTAATATCCAGTCCTGGTCGATCCCTCCAGATCCCTCCTCCTTGCATTTCACTAGCTGAGAGCTCATTTACATTCTTACAGCCCCCGGTCATATTCACGGAGCTGGTCTCTCACTCAAAAGTAAGGGACCGTCACATTTTCACTTTATTCAGCCAGAAGAAACAGAATTACACTGAAGGGCTTACACAATCAGGAAACAGCACAATTTGTGTCGATCATTCCCTGACTCAAAGTTAGGGGCCGTAGCATTTTCTCTCTCCACACCCAGCAGAAACAGACTGCAACAGATTCTACAATGAGAAAACATAACAGTTTTGTCCCGGTGCCTAACTCTCCTGCATAGAAGGGAGATCTGTGCCGTTCATAGAGCTGTAACACATCTCCAGCTGTGAGAGGAGAAGAGTGCTCAGTCTAGATTGAATGCAGCCTGTGGTATGTATAAAGCTCTTACAAAATAAGACTGCAGGGAGAGACACAGTGACATGTGGACTCACAGAGGGAGGTGCGGGGGAGTCTCGGGAGCCAGCATGCACAGTGAAGGGGGGGATGATGTCACCCAGCTGGGAGGGGAAGAAATGCCCCTGCAGTTCCAGAGTTGAGATGCTGAGAGCAGTGTGAATCAGCCGAACTAAGGAAGTGATACATCCCCTTTAAGCTCACATCACTGACACCGGATCAAAACATTTCACACACTAAGTTGCACATAAAGTAAGCATAAGCTTTTGCTCAATATTAACATTTATCTTGAATTAGTTGTATTTGCTACCAAAGGACATGGTTAGATAAACAAAATAAATTCTGGTGAAGGATGATTAAAAGAATCATGAAGTATTTAGAGATTATGCAAGTTTGATTGGAGTCTGTGATTTCATGTTGCTAAAACCGCATGCAGGTAGATGGAAAAGTTGATGGTTTAAAGAGAAGCTTAACTATAGGATCATGTTATATGCTTTATATAAACATATTATTTTACCAAATAAGTACATTTTACCAAATATGAATCTGATTGTCCAGTACTGTTCTGTCTAATTGATGAACGGGGCTATCCACTTTATATTGTTTTAACTTATTATGTATATCATAGAAAATCATACAATTTTCTAATATACATGTGTTAAAAATTCTGCTGCTATACTTTTTTTAACCAATGCAGTAGGCTCCTATGTAGAAATGAGCACACATGTAATACAATCCGAGGAGGGTGATTATAAATATAGCTTTTGGGAGTACCAAAGAGCTGGCTGATAATGATCAGATGGCTGCTGCTAATCACTATGTCACACAGGACTGTCATTAATTCAACTCCATAAGCAAACCAATAACCTATCCACTTTCTTTATGATTGTTATATGACACAATGCACTTTTAGGTTTATGCTATGTAGAACCAACTGTTAGGCTATGTTCACATGGCAATAATTGCGGGACGTATTTCGCCCACAATTACGCTGGGTGCTCGGGAGCGGGGGCAGGCGGGCAGGCAGCCGGCCGGCCCCTAGACATTCATTATTCACGGCGCGTACACGGCGTGAATAATTGACATGTCACTTATGTCCCCGCTCGCCGTATTGTGCGAGCAGGGAGAGGAGACATAATCCATAGTTCTCTATGAGAACTGTGGATTACCGTAATGACTGTGACGTATCTCACCCCGTATTTAGCGCAGTACGGCACGAAATACAGGGTGAGATACGTCTCATTTTAAGCCATGTGAACATAGCCTTATTCTTTTACTCATATATTATCTGGCCAACCACTCCTCCATAATGTTCTCTTGTAAAAATATGTCTAAAAACAAATGAGTGCACTCTTCAGCAGATTTGGGCTTTCTATAACCTGTATTTAGGATCCAGACTTGTTTTTGGATTACAAATACTGATATAAAATACTGACCAAATCTGCAGTTTATTAAATAGGACCTAATTGCTTTTTTCATGAAGATAATAACCTGTGTATGAGTGGATCAATTAACAGACATGGTGGTCTGAAACCCTTCCCCAGAAACTGCTGGTGCCTAATTTAAAAGCTACTGTAAGTCTAATTTAAGAGGTCCAAGGAGCTGGCAAACAAAATCAGGTAATGTTTTATTTTGCTTGTTTTTTTCTTAAGGGTATGTTCACACGGCGTAATTGTGGCGTGTATTTTGTGGAGTATTTGTGCTTCAATATGCCTGACATACGCACTGCAATTACAGTAATTCATAGCTCTAATAGAGAAAGTGAATGGACAGCGTGTACTTCTAAAACACCCGGCATACAGTACTCTCCCCAATACGCCGTGTGAACATACCCTAAAAAATAATCTTGTGCTAATTACGGTAATTCATAGCTCTAATAGAGAAAGTGAATGGACAGCGTGTACTTCTAAAACACCCGGCATACAGTACTCTCCCCAATACGCCGTGTGAACATACCCTAAATAATAATCTTGTGCTAACTGTATCATAACAGGTAATATCCAAATCTGCAGTACCCCACTGTGGATTTTGCACTGATCACTGTATTAGCAAACTCAGATCCATGTTTACAATGTGTATCTGGAATTGAATGTTACCCTACTTGACTGGCCATCTGCCAAATACAAAAGCTAAACAATTTATATCATAATTTGTGAGAGAGATTGTATGCTAGAATTACTCATAATCTTGCAAGTAAATCACATTTAAGTTTGGTAGACATCAATTTAAATACAATTATACTGTTTAGTTGTTCCAGAGATAAGACTATTATTCATTCTGCTCATTTATATACGCTAGGCCATTCATATCATTTTTGTGTATTGAAAAAAGGATTAGGATGAGCAAGGCATGGAAACATTTATGTTACTAATACTAAAGCATGAGTACAACATCCTTTTACTGTTGGATATACCCTAATAAAAAGTCTCATTTAAGACGAATGACTTTACACCACTGACAAGAGTAAAATAAACATACAGCAGCCAAGGTTATGATGTACCGACATACCTAGGGACCATACACAGCATGTAAATGGACTCTAATTAGCGCGCCAACTGTTCTGCCAAGCAACTTCAATAAGTAAACACTGCAGTACAGCGCTGTTCTGCAAATTATTTATTGACACAGGTACCCAGAATGCACTAATGTCCTCCACAGTATCTTCAAAGTAAAAGTTATAGAAAAAGAAAGAATTTGATATCTGCTGCATTGCCAAAAGTGTTTTTTTTTTTTCATCAAAAAATGTAAGCTATTGCATTTGGGAGTTTGAAGAATTATCAAAGACTTAATATTTGCTGATCTTTAGTAAACAATAAATATTTTACTAACCTAGAAATGAATTTGTTTTCTCACATTATATAACTAAGCCCTTCTGTCCGAGCTTCCACATTTCTTTATGTATCCTTAATAGAATTAATGGCATATTCTGGTCTATAGATGGAAAGGCAAAGCATTGAGCCTGACAAACAATTCTAATGTTATTCCCACATGTGCCCTGAGTGGATTGCCCTTTAAGTACCAATGTAAATGTGGTACCCCTCTAGTCTGTGGAAGTTTGAACATATTAGGGTATGTGCACATGATGTACTGCGGCGCGTATAGTATATCGTGTCTTTCGGGAGCTTGCCTTGATCAGCACGTACTCATGCGGCGCAGGGGGCCAGCAGCCCTCCGGCCCCATTGACATTCATTACTCGCGACGCGTATTCACCGCAAGTAATTGACATGTCACTTATCTCCCCGCACCTACAATACGATCGTATTGTACGAGCGGGGAGAGGAGGCATAATCCATAGTTCTCTATGAGAACTATGGATTACCATAATTTCGGCGCGCATCTCGCCCATATTAAAGCGCAAATACGCTGCGAAATGAGGCGAAATTACCCCATGTGAACATACCTTTATTCTGGTAAATATGTTTACACACTGTTTTGCAATGTTAAGCAATGTGCCATACAGAGAGTCTCAGCTAAGGGTTAGCTTTATAAATTCCCACCCATGTGGGAAAGTAATTCAGCTAGCTCCTGTTGAGTGTACCATGTGGCCTGGAAGAGACAAGTGTGTTATGTGGCTGAGAAAAGACAACAGGTGTGCAGAGAGAGAAACAGAATTGAGTGAGGGGAAGAGAGATAACATTTAGAAACTGTGAGTAAATTTAAAGTTATTAGTGAGAAATTGACTGTACATTGAAACTAGTGTTAACCTGCCATACACATTAAGGCTCAGTTACACACGAAAAATAAACCAGTTGTGGTTGAGAGACACCCATTTCATTGTGAAGCTACATGGTGACCATATTACAGCCAGAGATTCTTGACATCTGAATTCCCTTCTGAGGTACCTTAAATAGTGGATCAGAGGAAGTATATTCTGCTGGTCTCAGCGTTTGGAGGCTTCTGAACTCTGTTGTATGTGAGGATGGAAATTGCTGCTGAAATATGAGATGTGCACTGTTTTAAAGAGTTTATCCCATCTGGCGGTTTCACAGAGCCTATTCCGCAGAGTCAGCTTCAGAATCCCACTTCCTGTGCAGGCTGAGGGTGGTTCTACAGCAGTGACTGACATTTCTGCTCTGCTATTGCTAGCTGAGCCTGTTAGCGGAACATTGTTGATAGAGGGGTTTTAACATCAGAACTCTAAAGCGTTATTATTTGTCAGTAACAAAGATTAGCAAGCTCCAGTGCTGGTAAGACACAGCAGGGAGTAACTTCACCATCTCGACCACTGCTAGGGTGTAGAGATATGGTTGGAAATCTAGAAAACCTTTTGTGAACAAGCAGAAGATAAGAAACATTTAGAAACTAAGCAAAATCAGAACAGCAATGTACTTGGTAATCTTAATAAAATGTAATACCACTTCAACCACTTTGTAGAATCCAGGTCAGAAATTCAAGAGGATGCTCTCATATTTCTGACCCAGATTTTCACTTTGAAGCACAGTTCTCACTGTGGTAGATGCAGACTAGCCCCATATGAATGGAGCTAATCCATGTCTAGACCGTCCCACGTAGAATCTGAAAAGATTCCACATAACACAAGTGACACATCACTTTTTTTCACTTTGCAGATTTCAAATCCACAGTGGAAACATTTCATGCCGTAGTTCACTGTGTGAACTATAGAGCAGAGTTCCATTAATAACAATAATATAGGCTAGTACATGTTTTTACATGGATTCCAATGCAGATTACATACAAAATATATTTTGTGTAAACATACAATTACATGACAAGGCGCATATTCTACACCGCTTGCAAATGCTACCATCTCAACCTATAAAACTTTTCTGTCATCTTTTGAAATATTCAAATACAATTAAGATGTTTGGTCATCTGTTCACACTACCTCTTTATCCCCTAAAACTGCTGTGTTAAAAAATATTAAAAAGGGTATTTGGGTAACAATCCACTATCCTGGCTGTCCTATACTATCCCTGGCAGCTGGGAATGGAAGTGTTGGAAGAAGGTTTCAAGAGGCTCAATCAACAAAAATGGCACATAGAAAAAAATAAAACTTAACTGAGCTTTTGAATAGCATGTCACAATGAACTTTATTGAAGGGTTACTAAGTCTCTGTTTGGGAGTTTAGTGGCTTTTTTTCTGGAAGGTTTCAGTAGAACATACAACTAACCCTCCCAGTGAATGTAGGAGATAGGCTTGCATAGATTTCATGGTGTCACCTGTCGATTGAGTCATCTAATACATACAGTACTCAGATCATGTGCAAACAGTGTGCTTCTATAATTACTGTTATAATCCACAGGTCGAAAAGACATAACTATGAGTTAAAACAAAAGACAACTGGAATTTTCTATTAATGAGGAGCACATACAGATTTTACAAAGTTTAACTTGGCGGAGATATCATGACTTTCTGTGACATCTGTGCTCAACTCCCCACAATAGCCATCCATAAATTTAAGATAACATTCTTTCAGTGATATAGTGGTGTGTTACCTGTCAAGTTTATTTTTGCTACATCTGCACAGTGGTAATTGGGCTCTTAGTATTTGGAACATCAATAAATGATTCTCTGTATTTTATAAAGAAGAACATTTCACAAAATTTAAATTAGCCATAGATTCTAGGAGACATTTAATAAAAACAAAACTAGGAAGTAATTTTCAACTGTCCACAAGATTAAAAAGTTAAAACCATATAGTATATCAAAAATAGAATTATCTTTTTAGTTTTATATTTTTATGAAACTCATGTAACACTCATCCAATGCAGATAATTAGCCCTAGGAGAAATGTATGCAGTACAGAAGTAACATTTCAACATTTCTTTATTCTCAGTTGCAGTATTTTTTTTATTCAACCTATATGTTCAATGACAGTCCCTAACTAAAATGTTCTTATATAAAAAGATAGTTTTCATAACTGCCAAATGTATCACACATAATGAATATCGATTGCAAAGTTTAAACGGGTTGTTTGGTTAATTTTTTCAGGATTCTGCTAGCCTTTTAAAATAAAACTGATCCTCGCCTCTCCTCTCACCTTGGACCCAGCGCTGCACTGGCATTACTCTTCGCTGGCTTTCTGTTTTCTTCCAGTCTTCTTCTAAATGGGACATCACCACTGCAGCTACTGATTGACTGCAGCGATCATGTGCCATTGGCTGACGTCATCAGTCAGTAATAAGCCAAATGTTATTAAATTTTACCAAATGAACCATCCTTTTGGTTGAAAGTATGCACTTTAATCATCTTTTTGTATATAGGTGTCTTCACTTTTTTTAAATTCACTTCCTTCTTTGAAACATCAGAAATTGTACGTGCTAGTAGAGTCTAAGTGATTGCATTTTGTGATAAAAAAATAAAGAAAATAACAAACCTCCAGGACTTCTGTTGCTTTCATTATCTCCAGTGCTATAATTGTAATCCTTTCCATCTTGGTCAGTTCCACCATATTCCCCACCACTAACGGCCATTCGTGTCTCAGATTGCTTACGAGTGGGAGGAGGACAATTTCCTCTGCCGGTTGGAGCAGCAGTTGAATCATTACCTAAAAGTAGAAAAGTATATTTAAAAATACAATTAGAAGTGTATAAGTTGATTTGCCCTGTGCTGGCACTGGAACAGAATTGAATTGGTTCCATCAGGTTCCAACACAGGTTACTGTTAATCATTGGCAATCCTAACAGCAAGATATCCTGTGAAGAGTTTTCATCAGCACACCTTTCAAACCTCCAAAGAAAAGGAAATAGTATAAAGTAATCAAACCCTTCAGGTTTCAATAACTTCCAAATCACTTCAGTATTATACTTTATTGAAAAATTTCTCCAAAACAGTTTATCATGAAAAAACAACAGGCTCTGTTCATGTAAGGTAACATTCCATCAATGATTGGCTCATCATGAAGATTCATTTATATATTGTAACATCCCGTACATTTTTCCAGATGTTTGGTCCAATAGACCTTTGTGAACAACGGATGTAAAACGCAACAGCATGTAAGACTGAATGACAAAATCTTAAAATAGGCATCCCATAGTGCCTTATGTACTAGATCTTCCTCATCAGAGCCTTTGATGAGGAAGATCTAGTATCCAGGTTACTGGATCGATGTACATATTTGAGAACGTCTCTTATAAGATTTCATCATTCATTCTTACATACTCTTAAGTTTTACATCCATTGTTGACAACGCTTCTATAAGACCGAAATGTCCTGAAATATATATGGGATGTTACAACATATAAATGAATCTTCATGTTCAATCATAAAAAAGTGTTACCTTACGTGAACAGAGCCTCGTGTTTTTTCAGGATAAACTGATTTCTCAATAAAGTATAATACTTCATTTTGGACTCTTACGTTTCAGCTGCCTCCCATTATAAATAATAGATTTAATGTGCAGAATCATGAAATGTATTATTCACTTCCAAATCACAACTTAAACAGACACACCACCAATGGGAGTATAGCATGTATTTATAGATATTAGCTAAACGTTTCACTTGAGCAATGGAACAGATGTTTTATCCTCTGGGAAAAAAAAAAAAGTCAAAATAATCAGAATTTTAGCACTGCTAGCTTACTTTACACAATGCAATATCATTCATTTGTTTTGTAGTTACCAACGAACCACTAATATCAACCAGTGGTTAATTTTCAAAGGTCATTTGAAATCCATCAGAAATTCCATTTATCCATTTTAACAGTACTTCGTTTTGTGTTCAATTCCTTTAGCTTAAGAATGACATCTAATGTTATCTAACTGATCTGTCTTTGCTCTGAAGGTGTCTTCTTGTCTTCTTTTTACTTTAATAAGATCTAATTGCTCAAGGGAAGACAGCTTTACAGACCACGGAATATGAGCATGCTAGAGAATTAATTGAACACTCATTTGTTCTGCAAGTGAACACAGGCATCAGTAATCTGATTGCAAAGTTCTGCAAAGGTTCCTATCCAAAATGGATTTAGAAGGTGAATTACATTACCATGAGGGGCAAATGACAGCCCATTAAACATACACACTCATATCCTCTTATTATCAAAATGTTCTGCTTTGAAATTCTCAGGACAAATGTGATTAATTGCAAAATAATTAAAGGTATCCGGAAGATAGAATAGACATCTGATGGTTTTAAAAAAAACTGTCAGTCGTATATAGATATGTCATGTACCCTTATGTAATTGACAAAAGTGCAATAGCCTTAGAATACAGCTTCTGAGATATCCAAACTTCAGGTTAAAGAATATCTTATTAGACTGAACATCTAACTGGTGTATTGTCTTATACTGCAGCGACAATGCAAAAACCAACACAACCTAAAGTTGTCCTTCAGTATATACTCAAACTGTTGAATACATGGTTTGCGGTCACGTGCAATATTTCTCTGTCAAACTTTATACGAAACAAGACTACAGAATCCAGTGACTCAATACTAGATACCTTACACTGTCCCGAAATCCAACAGAAAAACAGAAGAAAAGGAGACAACTAAATAAGTGGCTTCAGACTCGCTGTTTTTATACATGTTTCTGTCAAAGGATTAAGACATATTGCAAGATTATGGAAAGAATAAACACTTGCTTGACATAATGTCAAAGGTTGGGTACTCGCATAGTTAGTACAATTATGGCCAATGCTCTTGCTGATATATTTGTATAGGCAATGTTTTAACAGTAACTTCACTGTAGGTACTACTAGTAGATGGAAACAATTTTGAGGGGGTGATGTTATGTGACAATGTACATTGTAGCTAAAATCACCTATAAATAAGTAAGACACAGAATTGCCTTGTTTAGTTAATAAAAGTTAGAAGTTAAACTTCTAAGTAGATGAGGCAGTTCTATGGCTATTAGCTAGTAGAGTACCAACTGCAGTGGCCTCTAATTGTTAAAATTTGAGGAATACTCTGTGTGAATACAAATAAAAATAAAATTGTTCAAACACAAGGTAGGACACAAGATAAGCCTAAAACTAATCAAGTTTTTAACCCAGGGTTTTACTTTGTAATTAAAAGCTAAGTTTTACACAAAAACTCACACAAATGTTGATGGTAGTTAGGAAAAATAGATACTGAAAAGTAAATTATTAATAGCAAATAAAGACATTCCTTGCCAAGATACTGGGGTGGCAGTATAACTATTATGCTGACACTAATAATAAGGTGAAATAAAACCACTAATAATTAATAACTAATAATTCATAATTTGGGTTACGCTTACATTAAATAAAGTAGGCAGGAGGGGCTCACATGAATGAATATATATATATATATATATATATATATATATATATATATATATATATATATTGATAGAGATTATCACAAAAGTATTTGAGAGACATTTTTTTTACTATGTTTGACATTCATTAACCCTTAAACACAAACAAAAAAAAAATTTTACTTTTCATTTTTTTTCCTAATTGCCTTCCAAAAGCCATAACATTTTTATTTTTCCACCTACATAGACATATGAGGGCTTTTTTTTGCGGGATAAGATGTACTTTCCAGTGGTGTTATTCATATTACTATAGAAAATACTGGGGAACGGCAAAAAAATTCTAAGTGGGACAAAATATGAAAAAAATTTACTTTCGCCATGTTTGCGGGAGTTTTGTTTTTGAGGCGTTCAATCTTCAGTACAAATTATGTGTTATCTGTATTCTACAGGTTGATACGCATCCAGCAAAACCAAACATGTAGGGTTTCTGTTATATTTTGGTGGCGTAAAAAAATTCCAAACTTTTTTTATATTTTAAATTTGCGGCGCCATTTTGTGCAACCAATAAATTTTTTGTACTAACATCTATGAACGTTAGTGAGGCGCCATTTTTTGTGGGCTGAAGTGTACTTTTTATTAATAGCAGTTTGGAATGCATGCGACTTTTTTGATCTCTTTTATTCCAATTTTTATAGGACATGAAATGACCAAATAAACGCAATTTTGGCGTTTGGAATTTTTTTTCTTCTACGATGTTCAGCGTACGGGATAAATGATGTTAAATTTTTATAGATCAGACTGTTTCGGACCAAATATGTGTAACTTTTTTATTATTTTTATTTGTAAAATGGTAAAAGGGGGGTGATTTGAACTTCTGATACTTTTTTTTTATTACACTTTAAAACATTATTATTTTTTTACTTTAACATTGAGGCCCCCTATGGCGCTTCACCAATAGGGGGCGCGATCGTTAATACAGCCCAATGCATTGCACAGACAATGCATTAGGCTGTACCAAGATGGCGTTTTCCCCACTTCCTGTTTCGGGCCAGAAGTGGGGCAAACGAGAACATGACACCGATGGGAGCCTACACAAGACTCCCAGCTGCCATGTTAGCCCATCGGGACTCAGCGATCTTATCAGTGATGTCCCGATCGGACTGAAAAACGGTGCGCAGAACCGCTTTTCATTCATTTAGACGCAGCGGCCATCTTTGCCACGGCGACTAAAGGGTTAAACAGCACAAGCGGACGCCCCCCCTCCCCCCCCCCGCACTGCAAGCGCCGGGTGTTAGCTGCAATTAGCCGCTAACACCCAGCGGCTGTGTAACAGGGTCGCGCTGCGATCCTGTTACACATCTCCTTAACACCACCATGACGTACCCATACGTCAGGGTGGTTGAAAGGGTTAAGCCATAAGTCAAGATGGCTTGCATTCAGTCATAATAGAAATATACACAGTCCATGTGAAAAATTTAGAGAATCCCTCTCCAAGATTGCTCCTGGCCTACCCTGCTGCACCACCCACAGTTCTCACAAAGTGTAGTTTAGGAGTCTCCCTTGCCTGAGGAATCAGAGCTTTCTCTCTTAACTCTGTTTGTCACTCCAAAGACCTCTTGGCAGTTGACCACACACCCCCGTCCACCTGAGTGACCAGGCTTATATGGGAGCAGTCATCCCACCCAGCATTTAGACTGCTCCAGTAAAGAACCAGCGCAGATTGACCCATACCAACAGCCATACTAAAACTAGCATTGTGACAGTAACATAGGGCTACCATCATAAAACTGCTGGCTCTTACTTCACCGAGATTAGACATCTTGGTAACATGTATCTGCAGTCCACAATCAATCAATCTCTTAAATTTACAATGCACATATCAAACTGTTCGGCGTTTCAATACTTTTTACAAAACTTCCTGATCTCTTACAAGGTGCTTAATGGCAAAATTCACAACAAGTGTTTGATCCCTAAATTGCCCAATACATTTAGGGGATCAATTTGAATTAGGATTTGAACAGTCCTCCTCGTCATGCTGTTCACATTTCAATATCATGAGACCAAGACAAAACCTTACAATTGATCAACAGTACCTAGCCATTGCCAAGCTTCAAAAAGGATGCTCTCAGATGGAAGTGGCCACTGAGCTTAGAGTGTCACAGAGTGTCATTAGCAGGCTGCAACAGGGATAAAGAGAGACTGTAAGAGTCACAGAAAGGCAAAGAAGTGGATGTCCTTTGGCTACATCACACACTGATGACGACTTCATTGTAAACAATGTCCCTGCAGAACTGGATAATGAATGCAACACAACTCCAGGCACGTTTAAGGGAGGTGAGAGGCAACTGTTACGTCAGACCATTTGTAACTGTTTGCAAAAGTGTGGTCTGCGTGCTAGATGATAGGCAGGGGTCCCTGACCAGTACCTGACCTGGCTGATGCATAGCGCTCCCCTTGATGTCTCCCTAACATTTCTCATTTCATCTTTTCTGCTCTGAGTGAATCAACTTTCATCAATAAACAGCACTGAGGAACACTGGTCCCTCATTTAGCATAGATGCTCCCTAACCCATGCAAGACGATGACGCCTGTGCATTTCTGGTGGGGTGTGGGAGGTGTTCTAGCATGCAGACCACACTGATGTAAATGGTTTACGAATGGTTTGACGTGTGAATTTTGTCATTAAGCTCTATGTTAGAGATCAGGAAGTTGTGCAAAAAGTACTGAAACATTGAACAGTTGGACATGGACATTCTAAATTTAAGAGATGGTCTCATTTATTTAATTTAGAAAAAAAAAATCAAGAAATTTTATGTTCATTTTGAAATTTCAACCAAGCAAATATCCCTAACTTAGCAAACTCCAACTTTCACAGAGACACAGACAAGGTTCTTAGTCCAAATATGGATCATTCCATATTTATATTAGAAAAAAGGCAGGTGCAGCAGTAACCAGTACAAAATAGACAAGGAGTAAACAAAAACTCATGCTTGTCCTAGTAATAGCTACAAAAGTGGTAGTTTTCCTCAGTAACACCTTAGTGACATGTATCTTTTCCTTTAGTTGCAGCTTTTCCTGTAGTCGCTTTATCACATATCTACCAAGTATAAATATGTGAAGAACCTGGCTGGGATGCATACTCCATTATAGACCTTCCACCTTTCACTATATATATAGTGAAGAAAATACTTATTTGATCCCTTTCTGATTGTGTAAGTTTGCCCACTTACTGGGCTGAGTTGTGCAATATTTAAGTTTGTATGATCTGTATTTAAGTTTTATTTCTGAATAAAAAGCAGAGTTAATTCTGACAGGATTGCTAAAAGAAAAAGTGAAAGTCCTGCTTTCTTCACCCACATACAGTTATTCATAGCTTGTTCTGTACACACAACGATACAGGGAAACCTGTCAATCCCTGTATGTGGGCGAGGTAAAAAGGACTTCTACTGTTTCTGAGTCCTATCAAGATTTACTTTCTACTTGGAAATCCTGTGCCAAATAGTATAAACCTATATATCACAGCTTCTCTTCCTCTCTTACATCCTGCTCTTAGATAGGGCAGCATAAACCACCTGTTCTTCAATGGTTTTGTGAGCTAGACCTTCAGGGATCAGTTGATTACAAGCAATGTCTGTGCTTAAAAAAAAACCTTAGGCTATTTATCTCAATCCCTACTTTTAACCAAAGTCAAAGGGTGAAGGGTGTAGAACAAGAACGTCCTGTCTGGAATTATATTTGGAGGCAGTGGCTTAGTTTTTAATCCTAACTTACCATCTAGTCTAACAATACTAAGGTTGTCGAGTGAATTGAATCTTTTATTTCTACAAAACCTTTTACCTCTCATCAGGGATCCAGAAGAGCTTATGAAGAGCTCTTCTGAAGAATCCTAAAACAGAGAGCTGCATTAGCTGTTAATATGTCTGTCTGTGAAAATGAAGACATTCTTGCTTTTTCCAGTGTAAAATATCTCTTAGAAAAAACTCATACTTAATTCAGTCACTAAATATAGTATTATGAGTAGAGATGGGCGAATTTCTCAAAAATTCGATTCGGTCACTTCGCCGAATTTTCCGACAAAAATAAATTCGGTCGAATTGCTTTCGTCACGAATCGCGTTAAAAAGACAGCTATTTCCAGGGCTGCACAGAGCCTGAGGGTGCTGTTGAAACGTTGTTGTGCCATGCTTAAATACTGTCAGAGGGAGCTCGGTTTGGTCTTCATACAATGTTGTGTTTAGTATGAACGCAGATGGGACTGCGCCGCTTAGAATCGCTTCACTATAAAATTCCCTGGGCACTTAAGAGGGCAAAAATGACCAAAAAACTCTGAGCGGGAATGTAGCCGATAAAAGTCATGCCAGAGAAAGCTAGGAAAAAAAACAAGCTGAGAGTCATGGTGGCAACATTAGTGACAGTAGAGAGTGTGGACGGTGACGGTAGAAAGCACAGCAGGCTATGAGGTCAGACAGTTGCACATTGGACATTTCTGGAGGTGGCAAAAACACGAGAAGGAAGACGACAAGTGGCACAATGGATCTGAGAGCGGAGGTCACAGGCGGCAGGAACAGTAGAGGTAAGGCGAGTGGCACAGATGACATTCTGGAGGCGGCATAACAGTATTATGGCCACAGAGTGGGCACATTGATACAGTGTGCGCAGGTCACGACAGCTGAGCAGATGAGATCAGGCAGTGGCACATTGGACATTCTGGGACTCAGGCAAAACAGTATTAGGCACAGAGTTGGCCACAATCACACCAGTTGTGGAGGGTCACGCGGCAGAAGCAGTATGAGATTAGGCAGTGGCACAATGTACATTCTGGAGGCGGCACAAAAACATTATTAGGCCATCAGTGTGGACAATCACACAGTGTGGTGGTCACGGCGAGGCAGCAGTATGAGATCAGGCAGTGGCACAATGGACATTCTGGATGGTGCAAACAGGAGAAAGCTCACAGAGTGGCACAATGGTCTGAGAGCAGGAGGTCCGGCGGGCAGCAGCCATGAGGTCAGGCAGTGGCACAATGAACAGTGTGGAGGACATGGCAGCAGTTCCGCACAGCAGCAGCATGATGGTCTGACAGTGCACAATGATAAGTGTGCGTTGTCACGGCAAACTGCATCAAGCAGCAGCAAGCATGAGGGGTATTAGAGTGGCACAATGAGAAGGTGTTGAGGTGGTGGCAATACCAAGTTGCCCTGGTTTAAGATGGTGGTAGGCAGTATGGAGAAACTGGCAGCAGATAGTGTGTGGACATTTGGCGGGTGGGCGGCCTTCAATGAATAGGGCTGAGAGCAGTTTAGTTTGAAACCAGGACGACGCCTTAAGGCAATTTGTGGTGGAAATCCTGGCCGATCTCACGCCTGATTTCATTTGGTGACAAAGGTCAGTCAGTTCCACATTTCCGGTGGACAAGGGTTTCCTTGGGGTAACGATGGCCCCGCCGCACTGAAAACACCCACTCTGATTTGCACCCACTTACTGCGACAGGGCAGGACAGCTTCTCCACTGGCAAACTCAGGAAAAGTTGCGGCCCCACACATCCAGTTTGGCTGCCCGTCGTCCAGGGGATTTCTAACTGGGGGTGGCAGAGTGCTGTCAAGTAGGCACACCAACTGTTGGTTCAGGGGACTGCTCCAGGTCCTGCTGCAGCTGATGGCGACTGCCCTCCTCACGCTTGGGCTGGTGAAGGGAGTGATCATCAGTGACTCCAGAACTTAGGTACTACTGATGGAGAGCTGGTTTCTGCTCCTACCCCCCCAATTCCCCCAGCAGCGCGGGCAGTAGTACTGTGAGCGCTGAGGAACCACGGTCAGATGTACAGAGGAGGGAGATGCCGCACATAGGCAGCGGCCATCTGATTCCGGAGGATTTCCATATAGTATGTGAGTTTGTCTTCCTCGCAATACTGGGTAAAAAGGGCCTGCCATTTTGGGACCGGTTTAGCGAAGGGTCCAATGGGTGGAGAGCCAGAAATTCATCCCTTCTGCGGATGCCTGACTATTCGGATGTTCATAGCCAGGCTCAAATCAAGCATGCTGCGGGCATTGCCACAAGTGACTCCGAGGGGGCTCCCTGCCTTCCATTTCACTGTATACTGCCACGGGTGCTTGGGGGTCATCTGCTCGTCTCTCCATCTCCATCCACCTCCTGCAGCTGTCTTCCTGCTTCCTCTCTCTTGTCCACCTGGTAGAAAAAATCCACTCTATTTCAACCAGGACAATGCTATCTTCTCCTGTCCTCCTCCTCTCTCCCCAATATCAGTCCCACCGGGACTCAAGTGGCCACGTGATGTAGTCGCAGTCGCTCCAGTCCCTGCCAGACAGATTTTTCAGCTTCTGTTCCAGGGACATGATGCAGTGAGATGACGTTATTCATCAGTTAGTAGTAGTCCTGGCGACTGAACAAATAACGTTGGCCTGATCGAATGGCCTCAACAAACGGCAGGTGTCAACGCATTAGCTGCCACTGGCTGTAACCAAAGTTACACAGGGGTAGTACTTCTGTTCTGCTGGATCATGCAAAAAATCGTTAATGGCCTTTCTCTGTTCATACACGTCGGTTCCAAATGTGCAGGCTGGAATTCCAACTGGGTGGAAACATCGATATCGAGACTGTGTTGGGGGTTGGCCGTTCTGCCGCGTGTGCAACTCGAGGAGGGTGTTCCTGGCTTTGTACGAGAGAATGGATAAAGTGCATGCACAGTTTCTGGCCATTTTCGAATGTTCCTGAGTTCGGTGGAAGACTTCAGGAACCTTTTCACAACCAGTTTGACCACGTGCGCATGCAGGGCGCATGGACCATCCTCCTCGGTGCAGCGGTGACACCATGTTCCTCCCATTGTCCCGTCACCATTTGGTTCCGGATTTGCAGGTTGGCGCGGAGGGAGAAAGCCTCACTCGATTTCTGTGCTGCATGACGCGGAGCCAGTTCCTCCCCTGTGTGACTTCGTTCGCCGAGGCAAAGGCCGTGTGAGAATGGTGACACCGCTGTGCCTCCCTAAATGTGGATTGATGGGCAGTACTTGTGGAGGCTGAGATGGTGGTGGTGGTGGAGGAGGAGGAGAGCGACAATGCGCGCTTAGGGCAGCAGTTTGAGCAACGTGGAGGAGAAAAGCGGGTCTCCTGTCCAAGTTGTGTGGTGAGCGTGGGTGGAAGCAATTCACCCTGTGGGCCGTTAAAAGGACATGTACTGGCCTGGACCGTTTATGTTACAGACTCAGACGTCCGCGCTGCCGGCACCTTGGAACAAAACAGATAGTCATGGGAATACTGACCCACCTTCTGTTCTACTATTTATGAAGTGCTGGTACTGCCTTTTTGGAAAAGGAAAAATTACGTCTTGGAACTCTACCATCTCGGCTCGGCACAAGCCATTAGTTCTCTGAATGTGGCAGAGTTCCACAATTTGGAAAGGGAGGGACTGCGATAACAACAACTTGGACAGGAGCTCGGGCAGCTGCTGCACCTTAGGATGGTTGGACGTGATACTGTTGTCTTTTGCATGCTCGCTGAGAACGACTGCTGGCGCCATAAGATAGCGAGGAGCATGGAGCATCTGGATCGGGGAGATGATGTAAAAGAGAAACAGAGCACCTCTGTAGTAGGTGGTGGAGCTCTGACTGGCTGCAATGGATGCGTGCCAATGGGCACTGCTGTGTGTTGTTTTGCGGCAGGCAGAATGGTCCAACACATCTGAGCTCACGTTTCTCCAGGCCACCGGATGTGACACCTGCATGTGTTGATCTGAGGGCCGTGTGGGTGGCCTACGTTTGCTCCCTGGGCCACGCGGTGATTCACTTTATGCCCACAGATCTTACATATACCATATTGGCTCTCCGTGTGTTTAGCATTGAAACTGCCAGAACCGAGAGTAACGGATATTTAACGCCAACGCTCCGCACTGAGTGACTACTGCGCCGCTGCCTCGTGGCCCTGTGCGCAAACTTTCTTGGACCTATGCGAAGGGGTTTTTTACCCCGTGGCCGCTTGGATCCCGACTCCACACTGCTGTATCTGCTGACTCAACGGCCCATGACCCACACTTGCTGGCTGCGCTGCTGCCTGACGCGGCAAGCTGACGCCCTCTTCTCAGGACGATTGTTGAAGCCCTTGCCTCACCCGGCTGGCTCCCAGTGCGGTCGGCTACTTAATCATCTATTTGTGTTTCATCGTTCATGCTGTCCTCATCACCGTCTTGGTATGCCGAGGCTGACCTCTCACAACATGACTCCCATGTGCCACTCTCCAAATTCTATACCTTGCCGCTACATGAAGAAGCAGGCAATATTGGCCCTATTCTTCGCTGCCAGAGTAGCTGTGACTGCCCTCCTCAAATATGTTCATCCTCGCTATATAGTGGCGCGCTGAGCCCAGAGCCACATTGTAGATCTCTGGCTGAGGAACCGGATGGGACAGAAGCAGGCTGAGAGGACAGGTGAGGGCCACTGACCTCTCCCGGGGGCCATGCCAACTAAGGGTTGTGTCTGACTGTGTTTCCCACGTCTCTTGGTTGGGGTTGTTAGATGTCATTGGGGGAAGGGGGATGACCTGTAAACCAATAAAAAAACCCTTGGGGTTTGGGCTGAAAAAACCCACGGCGCTAGAAATGACGCGGCAGTTCTGGCCTCACCGAGGGGGCCCCCTGCTGCGACGTCCCTTGCTGTGCTGCGACCTGGGGCCTGTTCAGGAATTTTTGTGCCACTCCATCACAGGTGCAGAGCCTGCCCCCTCTCTTTTCTGAATAGGGGTTTGTTCTAAAAGTACAGAACGTTTGAGAGATTTGTATTGTAATATACACCCTTTTTTTTGGTTTAAAAAATAAAAACTAGTAACAAGTTTGGGAAAACCCTTGGATTAAAAAAATTGCGCTCCATAAATGGCCGGAAAAATTTACTTGTTGGTTGCTTTTTTAAAAACACTGTTTTTTTCTAAATGAAAAGCAAAAAAACGGTAAAATTTAACTTCGGACTGAATTAGGCTACAGGGAAAAATGAAATATATTTGGCTTTAAAAAAAAGCGTTTTTTTTTTGTCAGCAACCAGCAAAACAATTTTTAATTAAACCCCTGGAGAAAAATTGCGCCAAAAAAATTGACCCACAAAAATAGTGCTTTGTAGGTGTTAAAAATTGGTTTTTTTTCTACGCCATACAACAAGGATCAGTTGTAATTAACCTTTGTTTTTTAAATTAGGCAAAGGGGAAAAATTTATTATTTTGGGTGGAAAAGACGGTTTTTTTTTTTTCAGCCCCCAGCAAAAACGCTTAATTAAAACCCCTGGTTTTGTAAAGTTGCGCAATAGTTTTGGCCCCCCAAATTGTAGCTTTGTGCGTGTTTTACAATTGGGTGTTTTTACGCCACACAACAAAAGTTACATTTGTAATTAAACCTTTGTTTTTGGAATTAGGCAAGGAAAATTTATATATTTTGGCATTAAAAAAAAAAGCGGTTTATTTTTGTCAGACACCAGCAAAAAACGCTTAATTAAAACCCTGGTGAAAATTGCGAATTTTGGAATTGAGCCCAAAAAAAAAAGTGTTTTTTGTAGCGTGTTACTTTATTGTTTTTAGGGCCACCAAAAAAAGAGATAATTTGTAATTAACCTTTGTTGTGAATTAGGCTACGGGAAAAAAAAAATTTATATTTTTTGGGGTTTAAAAAAAAAAGAGGGTTTTTATTTTTGTCAGACACCAGCAAAACAACGTAATTTAAAAACCCCTGGTGTAATTGGCAATAGAATTGAGCCGTACAAAAGAAAGCTTTTTTGCGGTTTCCAATTGCGTGTTTTCTACGCCACACAAAAAAAAAGATACGTTGTAATTAACCTTTTGCTTTGAATTAGGTACAGGAAAAATTTATATATTTTGGCTTGAAAAAGAGGTTTTTTTTTTTAGCACACAGCAAAAAACAATTAAGAAAAACCCCTGGATTTTTAAATTTGGCAATAGAATTGAGCCGCAAAAATAGTAGTTTTTTGTAGCGTTTTTAAAATTGCGTGTTTTCTAGCCACAAACAAGAGATAAGTTGTAATTAAATTTTTTTTTGTGAATTAGGCTACAGGAAAAATTTTATTTTTTGGTGTTAAAAAAAAAGGACGGTTTATTTTTGTCAGACACCAGAAAAAAAACAACGTTTAAAATTAACCCCTGGAGAAAAAGGGCCCAAAGTTTTTGAACCCCGAAAAAAAATAGTAGCATTGTAGGTTTTAAAATTTTGCGTGTTTTTTACGCCACAAAAAAAGAGATAGTTGTAATTAAACCTTTGCATGTGAATTAGGTAAGGAAAAATTTTTTAATTATTTTGGCGTTAAAAAAAAAGGAGGGTTTTTTTTTTGTCGCCCAGCAAAACAACATTAATTAAAAACCCGGGAATGAAAAATTGCGAATAGATTGGCCGCCCCAAAAAAATAGTTTTTAGCGTGTTACATTTCGGTTTTTTTTCTACCCCACACAACAAGAGATACAGTTGTAATTAACTTTGTTGTGTTTTGGTACAGGAAAAAATTTATATTTTGGCGTTAAAAAAAAGAGGGTTTCGGGGGGTAAGACACCAGCAAAAAACGTTTTAATTAACCCCTGGATGAAAATTGCAAAAAAAAAGAAAATTGACCCGCCAAAAAAATTTTGTTGCTTTGTAGGTTTTTTAAAATTGGTTTTTTTTTACGCACAAAAGAGATCAGTTGTAATTTAAACCCTTTTGCTTGGGGGAAATTTGGTACAGGAAAATTTATTTTTTTTGGCTTTGAAAAAAAAACGGTTTTTGGGGTCGACCCCAGCAAAACAACGTTTAAAATTAAAACCCCTGGATGAAAAAATTTGGCGCCAAAAAGAATTGAGCCGCAAAAAATAGTAATTTTTGTAGCGTGTTAAAAATTGCGTTTTTTTTACCCCCACAAAAAAAAGAGTACAGTTGAAATTAAACCTTTTGCTTGTGAATTTAGGTACAGGAAAAATTTTATATATTTTGGCTTTAAAAAAAAAGACGGTTTTTGGGGTCAGCACCCCCAGCAAAAACAAGTTTAAAATTAACCCCTGGATGTAAATTGCGCTTAGAATTGGGGCACCCAAAAAAAGGGGAAGTGGTTATTTGTATTGAAAAAAAAAACGCTGTTTTTTTAAAAATTAAATAAAACAGGAAATGGTTTAGACCCCACTTGGATATTAAAATGTATATCAGCTGCATGGCGCACACTGGTTTTTCAGACCCCAAATACCCAAAAAAAAAAATAGAACATTAAGAGAAAAAGTCTTGAGACAAGCTGAGACACCCACAAAAATGCTATATAAAAATAATTCTTCAGTAAGAGCATCAGCCGGGCGACCCTTCCCCGATGAGCACAGTGAGGGAGGGGGTGAGCTCCCGGGTTGCGGGGGACTTATATAGTGCGGTGACGTCACAGAATCCCCCCGGTCTCTGATTGGCTTTATCTGACATGTCATGCGGCTTGCCCTTTTTCCTCCCAAATGGCTTTGCCCCCCTGTGCGAAAGGTCTGGGAGCCCTTTATCTCAAAAGCACACTTCGTTCACCCGAAAAATACCCCAAAAATTCGTTGTTCCCAACCCAAGTTTTACTGGAAATTTTTTTAACGAATTCCACTTCGTTTTGGGAAACAAAATTGCCCCTCTCTAAATTTTAGCAAAAAAATTAAAAAGACTTTTTTTTCTCCTTAAATTTTATTTTAAACCGGTTTTTTCATATTGTTTTCAGAGATTAGAATGTTATGAAGTGAGTATCCAGAAGAGTGAATTAGTATAAATAAAAAGGCACCCTTTTGCTATCAGACCCCCCCCCGTCCAATGGAACCCAAAATGATTGCCAACATTAAAAAAAAGGTTCTACCCAATATTACCAAACTTTAGGTCCCTTTAGTGATATAAATGTTTATACTCTTTAATGTGCTACACTGTCTTCAACAGTTTTTGTTCTTTTTGCGGTTATTCAGACACATTTTTGGATATGGGGCCCCGAAAACCCCTACATACTGGAAAACCAAGGTTAGGGACCCTGGTGTCAGTACTCGTCTGCAATTTCAGAAAAACGGTATGAGGTCTGAAAAATATTGGGGACTAGGGGGCTCTGTTTCATGGTTGTGGAAGTCCTAAAGACCCTTCACTTACCAGATATTCATGACATAACTCACGTAGGAATACTCCTTTATTATTGTTTCATTCTGATCTTCTTGTTTTAGTCTTATCTTTCACCAATATATTGAAGGGGCGTTCCCACGAATCAAAGTGTACTGCACAGATTGGCTCTCACCGTGCATGAGAATGAAGACGGCGATGCTTCCGGCCATCCTCTCCTCTTACTTATATAGGAGTTCAGAATATAGCCAAGTGTGTGTGCTCTGCTATATTCAGGAGCTCCCATAGAGGTGAATAGGGAGTTGCAAGTACCACCCTCCTCATTCTCATGCACAGTCAGCTCGCAGCTAGCTGAGAACCGACCTGTACAGTCAGGGCCGGACTGGGAATAAAAATCAGCCCTGGCACTAAGCCCCCACCAGCCCACATACAATATCCGCTTACAAAATGCCCCTTGTTCTCGCACCTCGCCACTTTCTAAAATAAACTACACTATAAAGGTCCTTTCACACAGAGAGTTTTTGGTGCATTTATTTGTTTTTGGTGCGTTTTGTGCAGAAAGGCAGAGCAGTTAAAGCTGTACATTTCTGCACAAAAAAACGCATCAAAAAATGCACCAAAACCGCTCTGTGTGAGAGCTCCCTACACACAAGCAAGAAAGAAAAAAGTAGAGCAGAGAAAACCCCTCGTTCACAGAGTCAGTTGTGCACTTGCTTTACAATCCGGGACAAGCCCAAACTGACACTACATCAGCACCAGCATAACCTACAACCCCACCAATCACATCACCAGTAGTCAGGTCACCATCACACAGCACTGATTCAACACAGAAGTAAACTTACCCCTGACAGCAGGGACTCACAGGAGACGTCATCTCTGATGGGAGTTGTTCTCTTCTCCTTTTCTTCTTCTGGCCCAAACCTCCATGATGTCTTCCTTTGTTGTTCCTTTCCATTTCTTTCTCTGTCCAGTACAGCATGCAGTGTCTTCTTCTAGTGGTCACTACTCGTCCCTGTAGAATTTACCACAAATACATCTTAGACTCCTCTCTTTTCCAGCACTTTCCTATCAAATCCCCAAACAGCGTATGTTAGACCCTAAAAATTAGAAATTAAAAAATGTCAGATAAGTGGCATGTAAATAGGTAGACCCTCATTAGGTAGGTAAAAAGGGCCTTCCTCCATTAATTTGGTAGGTAGGCAGGGCCTTCCCCTGTAACTAGCCAGGTAGCAAGGGCGGTCCCCAGTAACTAGCCAGGTAGCTGGGGCTGCCCCCAGTAATCAGCAAGGTAACTGGGGCTGCCCCCAGTAATCAGCCAGGTAGGGCCAGGGGCAGTAATTAGCAGTCAGGGCCAGTAAGTAGGCAGGCAGGGGCAGTCTATAGCCAGGCAGGGGTAGTCTATAGCCAGGCAGGGCCAATATGTATATAGCCAGGCAGGGCCAGGGGGTAGATAGCCAGGCAGGGCCAGGGTGTATATAACCAGGCAGGGCCAGGGGGTAGATAGCCAGGCTGGGCCAGGGGGTAGATAGCCAGGCAGGGCCAGGGGGTAGATAGCCAGGCAGGGCCAGGGGGTAGATAGCCAGGCTGGGCCAGGGGGTAGATAGCCAGGCAGGGCCAGGGGGTAGATAGCCAGGCAGGGCCAGGGGGTAGATAGCCAGGCAGGGCCAGGGGCTAGATAGCCAGGCTGGGCCAGGGGCTAGATAGCCAGGCAGGGCCAGGGGCTAGATAGCCAGGCTGCGCCAGGGGGTAGATAGCCAGGCTGCGCCAGGGGGTAGATAGCCCGGCTGGGCCAGGGGGTAGATAGCCAGGCTGGGCCAGGGGCTAGATAGCCAGGCTGGGCCAGGGGCTAGATAGCCAGGCTGGGCCAGGGGCTAGATAGCCAGGCGGGGCCAGGGGCTAGATAGTCAGGTAGGGCCAGGGGCTAGATAGCCAGGCAGGGCCAGGGGCTAGATAGCCAGATAGCCAGGCAGGGCCAGGGGCTAGAAAGCCAGGCAGGGCCAGGGGCTAGATAGCCAGGCAGGGCGATGGGCTAGATAGCCAGGCTGGGCCAGGGGCTAGATAGTCAGGCAGGGCCAGGGGCTAGATAGCCAGATAGCCAGGCAGAGCCAGGTGCAAGTCAGGCAGGGCCAGGGGCTAGATAGCCAGGCAGGGCCAGGGGCTAGATAGCCAGGCAGGGCCAGCGGCTAGATAGTCAGGCAGGGCCAGGGGCTAGATAGCCAGGCTGGGCCAGGGGCTAGATAGTCAGGCAGGGCCAGGGGCTAGATAGTCAGGCAGGGCCAGGGGCTAGATAGCCAGGCAGGGCCAGGGGCTAGATAGCCAGGCAGGGCCAGTGGCTAGATAGTCAGGCAGGGCCAGGGGCTAGATAGCCAGGCAGGGCCAGGGGCTAGATAGCCAGGCAGGGCCAGGGGCTAGATAGTCAGGCAGGGCCAGGGGCTAGATAGTCAGGCAGGGCCAGGGGCTAGATAGCCAGGCAGGGCCAGGGGCTAGATAGTCAGGCAGGGCCAGCGGCTAGATAGTCAGGCAGGGCCAGGGGCTAGATAGCCAGGCTGCGCCAGGGGGTAGATAGCCAGGCTGCGCCAGGGGGTAGATAGCCAGGCTGCGCCAGGGGGTAGATAGCCAGGCTGCGCCAGGGGGTAGATAGCCAGGCAGGGCCAGGGGCTAGATAGGCAGGACCAGCGCCTAGATAGCCAGGCAGGGCCAGGGGCTAGATAGCCAGGCAGGGCCAGGGGGTGGGATAGCCAGATAGCCAGGCGGGGGCCAGGGGTAGATAGTCAGGCAGGGCCTGGGGGTAGATAGCCAGATAGCCAGGCGGGGGCCAGGGTAGATAGTCGGGGCAGGGCCAGGGGGTAGATACCCGGGGCAGGGCCAGGGGTAGATAGCCAGGCAGGGCAGGGGGTAGTAGCCAGATAGCAGGCAGGGCCGGGGGACTAGATAGTTGGCGGGCGGGGGGTTGATGCCGATAGCCAGGCGGCCGGGGCTAGTAGTGGAGGCCAGGGGGCTAGTTTTAGCCGGCAGGGCCAAGGGGCTAGATAGAGATACCCAGGCAGGGCCAGGGGTAGTTACCCAGGAAAGGGGGGGAGTAAGTATTTAAAAAAAAAAAAAAATAAAGATCTTACTTACCTATGTTTTCCCTCCTCTTCACCAAGTCCGCCCGGGGAGGGGGCCCCGCTTCACCCAAAAGGGGGGGGGCCGCGGGCGGCGCGCGATGACGTATACATCGCGGGGCCTGCCCCGCAGCCTCCGGGGAGCTGAGCAACGGGATCAAAAAGATCCGATGTTCAGGCTCGGCGTTTGCCGCACCGCGGGTGCGGCGGCGGGCCGTGTGGCTGCATGGCTGGGTCAGTGACCAGGCCGTGCGGAGGGGGGGCCTGCCGGGCCCCCTGGCACAGGGATCCGGTGAAATATGCGACCATTGCGGCCCCTGTGGTGCGCCGGGCCCGGCGCCCCCCGCGGGGGGGGGGGGGAAACCCCGGCCCCCTCGGGGGTGCTCCGAGGGGGGCCCTGCGGCCCGGACCCAGGGGGTCCGGGGTTTTAAGTGCGGTTTGCCATATGGCCAGTCCGGGGCTGTGTACAGTACACTTTGGTTGTGGGCAACCCCCTTTTAAAAAAGGGGGAAGAATATTTTCTTACTCTTTTTAAACTAAAAAATTTAAGTAATAGAAAAATTTTTATATGGGTCACATCATCTAGACAATCCTGCATGATTATTTAGGACATGACATGTATACTCAAAAAGCAGATCTCTGAACGAAACACTTACTGTAACAAAATAAAAAAATCATTTCTTTTTGCCTTGCAAAAAGTTGAATTGATTTTCAAAAAACCTGAATAGAGCCTCTGATTGGCGTTAACATTTCAGAAGCTCATTTCCTCAATTGTCTCCATTTTTGGCAAAAAAATGAATGAAAAAAACAAATGTGTCTTTCTATGAATAAATAGTATGAACATTTTTTTTTTAAACCCTAACATTTCACAAAGACGTAAAAGGCCCCTGTCTAAAGACATGAGATTTGAGGTTCTTCAGTTTCAAGCGAAGACTAATCCCTTGCTAGACCACTGGAAGAAATACATCTAACCTTGGTTACCATAGCAATAATCACAACTGTAAGATAATTCTGAATTAATTATCTGTCATACAGCGGGTAAGAAACATTACCCATAATGTATCTGCCTGCCTATTGAGTTTCTTACCGTAGGATTGTGGGTTGTTTGAGCCCTAATCCTTTTTTGCCTTAAACCAAAGCGAATAGTTTATCAGCAGAAAAAATGAATTTAAAATGGGAATATTAAAAAAAACAGGCAAAATTTTTTAGGGAATTTTGAGTAAAATTCTGGTTCATTTCATATTTTGTCTGGAATATATGGATAAGAGTTGCTTAGCAAGATAAGGATGGAGAAGCAGCAAACTAAAGTACTGACTAAAATTGTCATAATCCATTTTTCTATCACGTAAAATGTTCATACTTATCTATAATGGAAACTAGCTCCTTTCATACAGTTTGTGGTATTTTTATATTCTAATATAGCTGAGAATATTATAGATAGAGAGAGTAAGGGCGACATGTATGTATAGGGCTGTGCCAGAAGTCTGCCGTTTTTTCAGCCTGAAGACTGGCGCAGCGTCGTTCTCTCTATTTTTAAAAGGGTGCACTCCAGTATCAGGCGCATTACTGCTGGAACAGGTAAACCACTTTAAAAGTGGTTTACATCAGCCAGAAGTGTTGCTTAGTAGCTAGAAAGCGCTAAATTTATGAACCGCAGTAGAACAGGTTCTTAGATTCAGGTACATCCTATACTACTAATGCATGCAAAAAAAATGGCACCTGTGTGCCAAAAATCATACATGTTGCCCTAAGTGGTTTGGGATCTGAAATGCTACAAATGTAGGTGTATAATGTATAGATCCTGAATGACCAAACGGCATATTATGGACCAGCAGGTACTACCATACCCTTCTCTAGAATGTTTCTAGAGCAGTGTTTCTCAACTCCAGTCCTCAGGACCCCACCAGCAGGTCATGTTTTCAGGATTTCAGTATCATTGCACAGGGTATATAATTATTGTCAGTGCATTCTGGGAGATATACTGAAAAAATGACCTGTTGGTGGGTCTTGAGGACTAGAGTTGAGAAACACTGTTCTAGAGGGAAATATCATAGGAGTGCAGCATATGAAGAAGCTTGCTGACCCTGTATAAAATCCTTATTATATAAATGCCTAGAGAGAAACAATATGAAATCAAAGAATTCTTTACAACATAGAGTCATATTTTAAAGTTTTCCAGTCAAAATCAAATTAAATAAAAGACTCGTCTTTCCAACTGGCTCCATTCCAATGGTGAGCTCCGGTCCTACTGCTCCCACCCAGTGACATCACGTTCACAATTCACATGACCCCTACATGCTTCACAGTCCTTAGCAGTCTCTTGCTGTTTCAATGGCATGTGACCACTGAGTTCTGTGATTGGCTGCAGAGTCACATGCCAATGACTGTGACATCATCTCCAAGCATCCCAGGACCAAAGATCAGCTCTGTACTGGAGCCAGCTGGAAAGGGAGTCTTTTATTTTTTTCTGTTTCATCCACTCTCTAGGACATTCAAATGCTTTTTTACAACCAGAAAATAGAGAATAAGGTAAAATTATAACAAGAAATATTTCCTTAATGTATACATTTTATTGATCCTATGAGAAGTTTTAAATATCTTATGTGCTAGAACATTTATTTAAATAATACAAAGCTCTGTTACCTCGACCTTGGCTACGGGGATAGCGTTTTTGTTCTGCAACTGGAGCTTCTGCTTTGTTAGGGTCACTGGAGGAACTCTGGTTCTTTTGTTTGCTTACTGGCATTAGTTGTGGAAGTACATGTTTTGGAAAGCCCTTGAAAAAACCAAGCTCCAGATCTTTTCCACACCTAAATATATTGTAAAGAATGTTAATTTATATTTATAATGCCCTTCGGCATTGAAAAATTATTCTAATAATAAACATTGATAACATAGGATAACCCATAATGTCTGATGAATGTGGTTCCCATCTCAATGCCTGGCTCCCACCATTCCATTTACTTGGAGTTACAGAAACAATGAAGCAAGTTTGCAGTCACCTCTTCATTTATTTAACAACTGGATACAGAGTCCAGTGGCCGCCTCACCAGGCAGGATGGGGAACCCTGTTCTTAACATGGGTGTGAATTCCAGAGGTGTCTGTAATTGAAATACCCCTTTAAGATAATTTGTAAGACTAGCAAATGCCGGGAGTTTCCCCTCAAAAGTAACAAAAGATACGAGGGCTGTATGTTCTGTTGGACATTCAGAGGAAAGGAACATTTGGCAGAGTCATCAACTTTTGGTAAATCAGTAATGCTGACAACACTCTCCATAAAAGAGAAAGTGTCATAAAAAATGACTTATTGTTTAATTAACGTTTTTATGTTAAAAACATTTTTTAAGTATTTGTGGTTTATTTTTTTTTTTCAATTTTCCATATCACTTTCAATATTTAAAAAAAAAACCTCTAAGGTCTTGCAGTTTTCACTTTGGCCACTAAGCCTAATAATAATAATAACAACAACACTTCCTGTTCTGTAGAGAGAGATTTTCACTAGTCTGTTCAGGATCACCACAAGCAGGATTTTACTGAAAGGTGACACCAATATGTATGGGTAACAGGGAATCCACAAGTCACAATAGGAGATAGTCACAGCTCTCCCTCTCCACCTCCCTGCACACTGACTTCTTCCCAACTCACAGACTGTATCCAGAAAACTCTCCTATAGGAGTCAATGAAATAGATCCTGTTCACAGGCTCCTATGTGCATGAAGCTGCTGTAAAGCATCTCTCTAATAGCTGCTAAAAGCAGTACAGCCAAGAAAGTTTTCCCCACAATCACATACAGACAACTGAACTGAGAAATCGACCATTAGAAAATAAAAACGGCTAAGAAGAAATGAATATGTATCAGTATCTTGTTTTAATTAGTAAAGAATAAAAAAAAAAAAATTGGCGAAAGATTCCCTTTAAGGTTTGCCAATTAGCTAAACCCAGCTACACTCACCGGCAACTTTATTAGGTACACCATGCTCGTAACGGGTTGGACCCCCCTTTTTGCCTTCAAACTGCCTCAATTCTTCGTGGCATAGATTCCACAAGGTGTTGCAACGATGCTCAATTGGTACCAAGGGCCAAAGAGTGCCAAAGAAAATATTCCCCACACCATAAACACCACCACCACCAGCCTGAAACCGTTGAACAAGGCGGGAAATGGATCCATGCTTTCATGTTGTTGACGCCAAATTCTGACCCTACCATCCGAATGTCGCAGCAGAAATCGACACTCATCAGACCAGGCAACGTTTTTCCAATCTTCTACTGTCCAACTTCGATGGCTTGGGCAAATTGGGGGCCTCAGTTCCTGTTCTTAGCTGAAAGGAGGGGCACCCGTTTTGGGTCTTCTGCTGCTGTAGCCCCTCTGCCTCAAAGTTCGCCCTACTGTGCGTTCAGAGATGCTTCTTTCCTACCTTGGTTGTAACGGGTGGCTATTTGGAGTCACTGTTGCCTTTCTATCAGCTCGAACCAGTCTGCCCATTCTCCTTTGACCTCTGGCATCAACAAGGCATTTCGCCCACAGGACTGCCGCTCACTGGATGTTTTTTTCTTTTTCGGGACCATTCTCTGTAAACCCTAGAGATGGTTGTTTCGTGAAAATCCCAGGAGATCAGCAGTTTCTGAAATACTCAGACCAGCCCCTTCTGGCACCAACAACCATGCCACGTTCAAAGGCACTCAAATACCTTTCTTCCCCATACTGATGCTCGGTTTGAACTGCAGGAGATTGTCCCTTTACCATGTCTACATGCCTAAATGCACTGAGATGCCGCCATGTGATTGGCTGATTAGAAATTAAGTGTTAACGAGCAGTTGGACAGGTGTACCTAATAAAGTGGCCGGTGAGTGTATAATAGATGGCAAATAGCAGTATACAGGACTCATTTCTAAAGTCTTTTTCCAGTTGAAAGTCTGGCACAATGTACATCTAAACTCTGGTTTTAAGAGGTAAATTTAAGAACAGTTTTAGCATTTATAACTTATACAGAATATGACAATCACGATTTAAGGTAGTTGTTAAAAAAAAGTTCAAATTGCTTGCCTGGGTCTTTATTCATATTCCTGATGTGTTCTGAGCTAACTTGTGCTTTGTATGTGCTATATGTCGCCTCCCTTTTCTGTAACTGAGCAGCAGCATTTGCTGTTTGAAAGCAGTTTATCTTTGTCACGTAATACTAGAAGCCACATGATCCTGTGCTGTGTGTTCTCTATTTTTCTTTGTCTAATCCTCAGTCTATGTGCATAACCCCTGCTTCCTACTTCGGGTTGAACGCATTGGGAAGTCGGATCAATGGGGTGTAATGATAAACATAGCCCTATGGTCATCAGATCGCCAGGGCTAAAGACAGCTGTTCCTGTATGTCCATCCACAGAACTAATGTGCAAATAACAGAAGTAAAACTGCAGGAAGCCCTCAGAAAATTTTATGAAAAATTCATTTTACGAGCATGCCTAACTTTGAGAAAGATATGATTTATAACATATTTTTCCCCCTAGCCAACCTCTTTAAGGAGTTGTCTGACAGAAAAAAAAAAAATTAATCTGAAATGGAGCAAACCTGGGTAAGTAAAAAAATAGTGATACATTCCCCCACCTCAAGCTCCCTGCCACTTCCAGGTTCTCATCCAGAAGCACAAGAGAGACCCTTGCTCCACTGTAATTGAACAGAGCATGGGCCCCTTCAGCATGTTGGGACAAGAATCTGGAAGTCAAGAGAAATGGATCACAGAGGAGCTCCAGAACATAAAGGGTGGGGGCAGTAAGCATCACTTTTTTTATATATCTGACCTTCCCCATTTCAGATTAATGTTTTTCTGTCAGACACCTCCTTAATCTCTTATCCAGTTCTGGTCTGAAAGTCATTGGTGGTCCGAGAACAATGATTTTATGTGGATCCTCCCCACATATACAGTATACATAGGTCTCCTAACTGACATAGTGTACATTTAGTCTCCAATTGGCTGTATAAATTGGGATTTATGTTTATCTGCTATACTGGATAGCACAGCAGACTGTACTATTTAACAGAGAGATATAAAGTAATTCAGAAAATACAGTAGATGGCATTAATCAGTGGTATATCTCTAGAGTGTAAATTGAGGAATCCCCCAAATATACCTTAAATGGTCACTGCAAGACATTGTGAAAAGAAGTTTACATTAATAAATAAAACAATACAGGAATAGAATAATATTGACACACAATATTACCATAAAATCTGTAAATGTAATGGAAATTTAAAATATAGAATTGTTTTAGACTATGAAAAATATACACGTCTCAAATAAAGTTAGGGATATTTGGATTTTGGTTGAAGTTTCAGGTAGAACATAATATTTCTTGAATATTTTTTTCGATGAACTAAATGAGATAATCTCTTTACTTTAGAATGCACATGTCCATTTGTTCACTGTTTCAGTACTTTTTGCATAACTTACTGATCGCTAACATGGAGTTTAATGGCGAAATTCACAACAGGTGTTTGATTCTCTAAACTGCCCAATAAATGTAGGGGATCAATTTGAATTGGGATTTAAACTGTACTCCACATAGTACTGTTCACATTTTGAAATCATGAGACCAAGACAAAACCTTACAATTGATCAACAGTATCTCGGCATTGTGAGTCTTCAAGTAGGATACCCTCAGACAAAATTGGTCACTGAGCTTAGAATTTCAAAGAGTGTCAACTTCAGCAGGTTGCAACAGAGATTGGAAGAGTCACAGAAGGCAAAGAAGTGGATGTCCTTTGGCTACATCACACACTGATGACCGCTTCATTGTAAACAATGCCCTGCTGATCCGGATGTTGAATGCCACACAACTCCATGTTATGTTTAAGGGAAGTGAGAGGCAACTGAGTGTCAGACTATTCATAACCATTTACATTAGCGTGGTCCGCATGCTAGATGACCGACAAGGGTACCTAACCAGTACCTGACCTGACTGATGTATACTGCTCTTCTTGACATTTCCAGCTTCATTGGCGGCCATAATTTCTGCTCAGAATGAATCGACTTTCATCACTGAACAGCACCGAGGAATACTGGTCCCTTGTTCAGCATAGATGCACTGTGGCCCATGCAAGATGATGATGCCTATGTGCCTAGTGGTGTGGTCAGGTCATCTACTATGCAGACCAGGGGCGTTGCTAGGGTCCCAAAACATCCGGGGCCCGGGCCCTTTGTGTTAAGTTTTGCTCAGTAGGGCGGAGTTCACACGGCATTTTTCACGCCCTATTGTGAACTGTGGCATGTGTTTTTACAGAGAAAAAACTGTAGCCAGCGCATCCTTCTGATATTTATTCTCCCCAGAACAGGTAATAATGAATTACCATAATGTCGGCCTGTATGTAGAGCGTATTGAAGCACAATTACGCACCAAAGTACGGACCGACATTACGTGGTGTGAACATACACAGTGTATTTGTGGTGCAAAAACTGTGCTGTAATGTGCCCAAAGTGCGCCCCGCAAATACGGTAAAATCATAGCGGTGAGGGCTCTGGTTACTGGTTGTTTTCCCTGCACACAGAACCCACCCATAAAAATAAGTGACCTGCCACAGGGGAAAAAGTGAAAGTGGATGGGAGGTGGCTGGAGCGCTGCTGAAATTACCTGCTGGAGAGCGTGTACTTCCAATAGCAGGCGTAAAACGGTGCGCACAGGTACGGGCCACTATACGCTGTGTGAACATACCCTTAGGACATGTTCACGTGGCGTACTGCCGCATGTACTCTACACGCCTCAATACGCTGTGCGTTTTGGAAGTACGCACTGTTCAGGGGGGCCGGCTTCATTCACTACAATCATCAGTGGCGCATAAGCGCCACAAAGTGACCTCGCATTGTACGCCCGAGGAGACAGACGTAATTCATAGTTCTCTAATGAGAGCTATGAAATACCATAATTGTGGGGCGCATGTTGGGTGTAATGAAGTGCAAATACGCCGCAAAATGCACCCTGCAATTACGCCGTGTGAACGTGCCCACCCTGCAATTTACGGCAGCTAAAAACATACAAAACCCTGACGAATGACAGGTATAAAACAATTATATTCAAATATAATTCATCATCCAGTTGTAGTTTACATGTATAAGGCTATGTCCACACTGCACATGATTACGATCGTATCTCCGGCGCTTTTCGTTTTTTAAAAGCGCCGCAGATACGATCGTCAGTGCGGTCCCATAGACGGCAATAGAAAAGACGAGTTGCTGTCTACACAGCTCGTCTTTTCTCTGCCCGTCTTTCGGCAGCGGCGTATTATACAACATGTTGTATAATACGCTGGTGCTTTTCGTCTTCTTGACGTCTTCCCATACAATGCTATTGTATGGGGGGCGTCGGGAAAACGAGAAGCGGCCGCGGCTTTTGCACAAAGCGTGACAAATGCCGCGGTCCTGCATCAGAGAGAGAACGGCCGCTTTTGGGGCCGTTTTTTTCTCTGATGCAGTGTAGACATAGCCTAAGAGACACAACAGGCAGGATTATCTACTAGTGACGTGAATGAGGCGATATTGTGGATATGTGTGTGTATACAGTACATACAAAGTATACGCACATACATGTATATACACACGTCTACACATACACACACGTATATACACACATCTACACATACACACACGTATATACACACGTCTACACATACACACACGTATATACACACATCTACACATACACACACATCTACACATACACACGTCTACACATACACACACATCTACACATACACACATGTATATACACACGTCTACACATACACACGTATATACACACGTCTACACATACACATATGTACACATGCACAGACATATATCCATTCAGTTCACATTCATGTTGTTTCTTTCCTATTATGCTATCTAGCATTGGTCTCTACAGTGAGGCTACTCACTCAGATGAGACCTTGATGATCCGGGCACCTGTGGAAGCTTCTGTTGACTCCATAACGAAATCCCTGTAGCTGCAGGCAGGAGATGGTGTGGGACCCGGTAGCAAGACAGGGGGCGGAGCTGAGCACGACAGGGGGCGTAGCCTCTCACTCGCTGTATGAGGCTGAACTTCCTGTCTCTTGTGCTGGACGTTGCTGCAGGGCACAGAGTCAGGAGCTTCAGTGAGTGAGCAGCCGGCCCCCTCACCCTCCTAAGCGCCCGACACCCCGGGCAGTCTCCCTGCCTCCCCGCAGGCTCTTACTTACAACCCTGAGCTGAACAGATCGTAGGCTCTGCAGGCACACAGCAGCTGACGACGATCTGAGGTTCGGGGCATGGGCAGGTTTATTCGGGGCTTGTGCCCCGAACATTACTGCCTAGCGACGCCCCTGATGCAGACCATGCTGATTGTCATTGTTAGAGATCAGCAAGTTGTGCAAAAAATACTAAAAGATTGAACAGTTGGACATGTGCATTGTAAAGAGATGGTCTACTTTAGTGCATTTAAAAACATTTGCAGTAATTGTATGTTCATCCTAAAATTTCAACCAAACGCCAAATAACCCTAACTTTTTGTGAGTAGTGTATGTGTAAAGTGAAATACAGGGCGTTTCTCTCGCTGTGGGCGCCATGGTTTTTCTTATAATTTTCAGAATTTATATAATTTAGTAAAATTTGCCTTATTCTAATATAAACCTTAAATAATCATAGCAAGTGTTAAAAGTGTCCACAATTCGTATTCAGACATGTGTTAAATTCAAGCCAAAGCAGGTGCACCTTTTTTCTGACAGTGGCATTGTGTACTGTGGTGTGCACATTCATTGTAACTGTGAGTTACAGTCCCATAAAAACCGAAACATGGTTAAACAGTGAAAATATACCTCAACAATACATTGGTCAATACCTTTCATAACATGGAGTAACATATTTAAGCTTAGGAACAATGGACCTTTTGAACATCGGACCTTCTTTCATGTTTCTTATAGACTAAGGTATGTCCATATCTAATTTTACTAAACAACATCAATTTATTTAAAAGTTACATTTAAAACTTTGGAGCCATGTATATGTACAGTCTGATTTGTAGTTAATATAGGGTTATTATAGTATGTTTAGTTTTGAACTGGTATATTAAAAATATTCTTAGATTACCATGTGGCTATTATTTGCTGTTTAGAATAAACGTGCAATTTTAATTTGTCGAAATTGGCCAGATGGCAATGGTTTCCAAAGCATATTAGGTAAGGCAACATATGTAGACTTCTATATGGATTGATATGTCCTACTTACCTCACGCTGCTCACTACATATTTTGCAGAGCCAGATAGAGTGAGGGCGACTGTTCGTCTGTACGCCACACTTTTCGCAAACATTCTGTTAAAATCAAGTATAATATCCTAAAGTAGTGGCAGAAGTAGTTAGGAAAGCAGTAGTAATACATTACTTGAAAACACTGACAAGTAAGGTGATGCACATTGATTATCTTTTTATAATGCAATCTGTCAAATGGTGAGATATATTAGGCTGCAAGTGAGCAGTGAGTTCTTAAGGTTTATGGGTTGGAAGCAGACTAAGGGCGACATGTATGAACGGGCTTTACGCCTGTTTTCTGGCATACACTGCGCCTCCCAGCCCGAATCCCGCTGTCGGACCCAGCGTTCGCCACTTTCGGCTGCGGTCCGCATGAAGGGGCGGGCAGTGGGCGGGCAGTGGGCGCGGTGGGGCGCGGTGTAGGCGTTCCGGGGCGGGACGCGGCGCGCTCGTATAGTCCGAGGCATGTACCATCGCGGCTCGCCAAATCGCGGTGCTCGGCAGCTCCGACAAGCAGACCAGGTTTTTTTGGTCTAAATCCTCCGGCGGCGGCGAAGTGAAGCAGGATCCGAACATGCGAGGAAGCGGATCGAAGATCGCGACAGAAGTCTCGGCGCTCCGCTCCGACAAGCAGACTCGGTCGAAATGCTCCGGCGGAGGCGAAGTGAAGCAAGAACGGAACATGCGAGGAAGCAGATCGAAGATCGCGACAGAAATCTGGGCGCTCCGCTCCGTGCAGCAGGAGTATGAATAGGAAAAAATCGCCTTTATAAAGGCGGAAAACAGTGTCAGAAGAGAGCTGCACGTAAAAAATACACATAATAAAAAAAACCATCACTTTTCCAAACTCTAGAACGGCGCAATATCAACAAATATGATATTGCAAATTGCCGGGAAAGACAGTAATTCAAAATCTGAAACCTATTCTCATTGGTCGGCAGAAACCGGCCAATCAGAATCGGAGTGACAGTGAACCATTAAAAGCTATGGGGAAGAATTGACCAATCAAAATCCTTGGAGGGATAATTCAAAATACAGTAAAAATGCTGAAAAGAGCTGATTGGCTGAGCTAGCGGGGTCTCGGCTAGCTCAGCCAATCAGAATAGGAGCGACAAAGTCACATTCTAGCCTATGGAGAAGTGTAGACCAATCAGAATCCAGGGTGGGATAATTCAAAATACAGTAAAAATGCTGAAAAGAGCTGATTGGCTGAGCTAGCGAGGTCTCGGCTAGCTCAGCCAGTCAGAATAGGAGCGACAAAGTCCCATTCTAGCCTATGGAGAAGTGTAGACCAATCAGAATCCAGGGCGGGATAATTCAAAATACAGTAAAAATGCTGAAAAGAGCTGATTGGCTGAGCTAGTGGGGTCTCGGCTAGCTCAGCCAATCAGAATAGGAGCGACAAAGTCCCATTCGAGCCTATGGAGAAGCGTAGACCAATCAGAATCCAGGGCGGGATAAATCAAAATACAGTAAAAATGCTGAAAAGAGCTGATTGGCTGAGCTAGCGGGGTCTCGGCTAGCTCAGCCAATCAGAATAGGAGCGACAAAGTCCTATTCTAGCCTATGGAGAAGTGTAGACCAATCAGAATCCAGGGCGGGATAATTCAAAATACAGTAAAAATGCTGAAAAGAGCTGATTGGCTGAGCTAGCGGGGTCTCGCTAGCTCAGCCATCAGAATAGGAGCGACAAAGTCCCATTCTAGCCTATGGAGAAGTGTAGACCAATCAGGATCCAGGGCGGGATAATTCAAAATACAGTAAAAATGCTGAAAAGAGCTGATTGGCTGAGCTAGCGGGGTCTCGGCTAGCTCAGCCAATCAGAATAGGAGCGACAAAGTCCCATTCTAGCCTATGGAGAAGTGTAGACCAATCAGAATCCAGGGCGGGATAATTCAAAATACAGTAAAAATGCTGAAAAGAGCTGATTGGCTGAGCTAGCGGGGTCTCGGCTAGCTCAGCCAATCAGAATAGGAGCGACAAAGTCCCATTCTAGCCTATGGAGAAGTGTAGACCAATCAGAATCCAGGACGGGATAATTCAAAATACAGTAAACATGCTGAAAAGAGCTGATTGGCTGAGCTAGTGGGGTCTCGGCTAGCTCAGCCAATCAGAATAGGAGCGACAAAGTCCCATTGTAGCCTATGGAGAAGTGTAGACCAATCAGAATCCAGGGCGGGATAATTCAAAATACAGTAACAATGCTGAAAGGAGCTGATTGGCTGAGCTAGCGGGGTCTCGGCTAGGTCAGCCAATCAGAACGCGAGCTACTTCTCAAATTATACTCTATGGAGAGATGAGCGCACTCAAATCTCGGCGCTCAGCGCTGCGCGGCATGAAGTATTAATCAACAAATTATTTGTATACAGTGTAAAACATTCTCAGATAAAGACCAGAACACTTCTTGAAAAATAAAGCAGTTAAAAACCCGAACAACGCGTTCGTCGCCGAGACCGGCGCTACATAGGGAATTGCCATAGAGAGAATTGCCGGGAAAGACAGTAATTCAAATTTGTAAAGCTATTCTCATTGGTCGGCATAAACCAGCCAATCAGAATAGGAGCGACAATGTCCCATTATATCCTATGGAGGAGAATTGACCAATCAGAATAGGAGCGACAGTGGCCATTCTATCCTATGGAGAAAAATGGACCAATCATATTCAAAGGCGGGACAGTTCAAAATACAGTAAAAAGGCAGAAACTAGCTAATTAGTTGAAGCAGCGGGGGCTCGTCCAGCTTAGCCAATCAGAGCGCGAGATGCTTTCTCATAGAGTTCTATGGAGACTCGAAATTTAAAAGAGGTGCCGTAATTTGGACCAATGGGAGAGCGAGCGACGCTCCTATGGGTTTTCTAATGTGGCTAACGAAATAAAGATTTGAAATCAAGAAAATCATGCTTATTTCTTGATTTTCGATGCACCCATCCTTGGCTAACGAAAATAAAGAAATAAACATGATTTTATGGGTTTTTTTTTTTTTCGTTAGTCACATATTAGTATTCGTTGTATATACACATCGGCACAACTTCTGTAGTGTTATAATTTGATTTCAGCCATGTACACTTTTATACCAGATTGCATTAGAAAACCCATAGGAGCGTCGCTCGCTCTCCCATTGGTCCAAATTACGGCGCCTCTTTTAAATTTCGAGTCCCCATAGAACTCTATGAGAAAGCATCTCGCGCTCTTATTGGCTAAGCTGGACGAGCCCCCGCTGCTTCAACCAATCAGCTCGTTTCTGCCTTTTTACTGTATTTTGACCTGTCCCGCCTTTGAATGTGATTGGTCCAATTTTCTCCATAGGATAGAATGGGCCACTGTCGCTCCTATTCTGATTGGTCAATTCTCCTCCATAGGATATAATGGGACATTGTCGCTCCTATTCTGATTGGCCGGTTTCTGGCGACCAATGAGAATAGGTTTCAGAATTTGAATTACTGTATTTCCCGGCCATTTCCAATATCCTAATTCTTGAATTAGGATATTGGAAAGTGATTTTGTTTTATGTAATTTTTATTTTTAATGTTTCAGCTCTTTTCCTGAGAATGTAGAACGCCTTTATAAAGGCGATTTTGGATTTATACTCCGCACCGACATCTGGAATGATTTCTCGCCGCTCCAGCCTGTCTCGCATCGGAACAGATTTTCGGCGCAGCCCCGCACGGCGCCTAAGTCCCGCACTGCGCCCATGTCCCCGCACTGTGCCCCACACACACTGGCGAGGCGCGGCGGACTTTTCCCCGCATGTATGAGGGCACTTCCTCGGACGGCGAATCTTCGGCGCAGCGCCGCACAGCGCCCATGTCCCCGCACTGTGCCCCACGCACTGGCGAGGCGCGGCGGACTTTTCCCCGCATGTATGATCGCACTACCTCCGGCGGACAATCTCAGACGCAGCGCCGCACTTCGCCTAACACACTGGCGAGTCGCGGCGGACTTTTCATGATATGTATGAGCGCGGCCCGTCCCCGACATAAATCAGGCACAGATTCCGCCGGGAAACTGGCGGAAAACGGCGCCTCGACCCGGCGGGATTCATACATGTGGCCCTAAATATGCAAGTGTAAGGATCTGAGTGACTTTAACTTTAAAACACAAATTATGATGGCTAAACAACTGGGGCAAAACAATTGCAGATCTTCTAGAGTGTTTCCATTATACAATGCTTAGAATTTACCTAAAAATGTTCAAAGGAAGGTCAATCTATGAACCAGCAACAGAGTCATTGATGTGCTAGTGGAGAAGGGTAATTTCTTACAGAAAAGCTATTTCCATGTTAATATCACTGGGGTACACCGCACCTTGGGTATAAGCCCTCGCCCTATGAGGCTGACAGTAGGCGGAAACCAAACATGTTGGATCCACCTGGTCGGACTACATCCCTCCTACTGACACCAGGCTGCTCATCCTTATCAGGAATATCTACTGTTGTCTATTTTTGCATAACCTGCTTCACTGGAGAAAGGTCAACTCTGCTTTGTGAATAAAATATATCTTTAATTTCTCAAAAAGCAATTGTGGTGAGCAGGGGATTACTCTGGAATCTACATATTGGATTATTATCCTTCCACAATCACCCCAGCAATAACACTATAGCAATAGGAGTTTGACATCCTACCTCAACTAATATCCCTCCTACTGACACAAGGCTACTCGATTTTCGCCTAGTGTCAGTAGGAGACAGATGCTGCTCTGCAGGTCTGCTGTACTTTTTATTTTAGTTTTATTTCTTTCCATTCGTTTTCAGGAGATGATTTGGTTTTTGCTCTCACCTGTCACGGAGGTCATCAACGTGGTCATCACGAGACGGTGATCCCCCCTGAGGGTGTCAGGAAACCAGTCAGTTTTTTAGCTATCTGCCCCTCCTTGCGCTGTTCACCTGTCTTCATTTACCACCTCTGCGGTTTTCTTTTGGATTCCATTAGCCCCAACCGAGGGTGCATGGTACCGAAGGGATGATTCCACACACGTCTGAAGACATCAGATAGATAGGTACCGCAGCTCCCCATGGTGGGGACAGTTTGGGGTGTGGCGTTAAACATCTGCTGTCTCTGTTGATTCCTAGCACCTCCCTTAGCCCACCACATGCTGTATCCTGAAAGGAGGGTTCACTTAAGAGGGCTAAAGTTCCCTCGTCCATGTGTCGCCAGATCTCTCTCCAGACAGATTGCTGGTGGATAGAGAGGTCTCACTTCTAGATATAGCCTCTTCTGTAGATCCCCTTTTTCACTGTCTCAGAGCCAGAAAGGGATGATGAGCTGGCAGCTGCTGTTCAGGTTAAGGAATTCCCCTCTTAGGAGGAGGTTTCCTTTAAGTATAAGCAGACAGCAGCATTTGAAATCACCAGAACAGAGTGTTATTCCCCTGCCGGCACCAGCATGCACAGGGCAGCAGGTTTGTGCCACTTGTTTGTTTTTTGGCATGCTTTAGCATGCTCTACCTGGCCTCTGCAGGGGTAGAGCATGCTACCCCTTGCTTTTGCAAGTCTGTCCTGCACAGGTGTCTTGCTGCTTCATTACCTTCCTTTAGAGTGCTTTCACACAGCACAGTTTTGGTGCAGTTTTAACGGAGCTCCAATTAAACTGCCTTTATTGCCAGCAAGCTTTTTTCACTTATCTAAACAGTTTGGAAAGTGAGTACTCAATTAGCGTGTTTGTAATCCACAAGACTTTAAACACAGTAATTGATTACTTACTTGAAACACCTTTCCGAACAATTTAGACAACTGAAAGAAGCTTGCTGGGAATAAAGGCAGTGTGAAAGTACCCTTAGGGCACATCCTCACGGCATAGGACAAACCGGCCGGTATTTGTCCTGTTTTACGGCCGTCCCCACGGCCGCGCGGGGGGCTGATATTCTCCACGATGAGCGGAGAAAAGCCCTCCCCCTTCACATTGAGAAGCACAGATTCCGTCCGAAAACCAGACGGAAGTTTGTGCTTCTATAATGTTTTGCCGCCACATTGCTAAATGTGGTATCTCCTTAGGGAGTCTCACATGAAGCCTGTTGCAGGCGAAATAATGTGTGATGTGATTGCAAGCAGTCACACTCAAGCCTTATCCATGTGAAATAAGGTGAGAAGTGACTTCAGTCAATCACACTAAAAGTTTGCCTAATTCTGTGGGGTGATTTGGCAGTGTGTCTGGAACTGCTACATAGCCAGGCACATTGCTATGCTCTAACAGGCAGTTTAATGGTGTGTTTGTGCTTTGTCCCACTTGTCTAACCATAGGGGGAATGACAATGTTTTTCCCTTCTCCCTTTTCCTTGAGGGGTTATTGTGGCACTGTAGATTCTCCTCATTGGCCAGATGGTGCTTGCTTTCACTGGTTAGCCAGACATTGGTGTTCCTGACCCCCCAGTAACCGTAGTTCGGGCTACATCTGTTATTCTCCTATCACGGCTTATATGCTGCAGGGGATGCCAGGGTTCTTAGCCATGCCCATACTTCATCCCTCAAGGTCTGTGTTCACAGGTCTCACTTTGTTCTGGCATCGCTTAAGCCTGTATGGCTTTGGCAGGATCTGTTATATTCAGGTTACTTGGTCCAGGCTCCTTTCACAAGGAGTTCATGGACATGATCTTTGACACACATTCAGCCCAATTCAGTTTCTTCCGCCAGCAAAGTTTCAGCTCTTATGGTCAGGCATTTCTCTTCTTCGGAAAAGCACTTTTACACTTGCATGCGGATCCTGAGCAGGATTGTTGCAGCCTTCAAAACTGTGCTGTTTTCAGTTTCATTCATGCCTCCTCCAGTGGGCCATTCTAACCTATTTTCCCTGAACAAGTAAATTCTGCTTCTATCCCAAGTACGTGTCGACCTCAACTGGTGGCTGGTGTCTCCTGCACTATTTCAGTGGAAATCCTTTTTTCCTCACTGATGCCAGCACCTTAGGATGGGCTCCTGGACAACACAGGGTCTGTGGTCTCCTAAGAAATCTTTTCTACATATCAATGTTCCAGAGCTCAGGGCAATTTTTCTAGCACTCTCTCACTGGTTTCCTCTTCTTCAAGATCACACAGGTTGGGTTCAGCCTAACAACACCACTGTGGCGGCGCATCTGATTCAGTCTGCAATCTGGGAAACCTGCTGGTTCAAAGGTGAACATATTTTATTCCGAGTCACTGCTCATTCCACTTGAGTGGCCGGTGCCTCCTGGATACTGCAACATCATTCTTCGGCTTCCCAGGTCTGCAGGGCTGCGACCATACTTACTAAGTTCTATCGAATCCACACCTTGGCCATGGCTGATGTAAGCTACTTCAGGTAGTGGAGTGCTAAATGAGTTGAATTGCTGTTAATTTTTTCCTTATAATGGTTTCCTCACCTTCTGGGACTGCTTTTGGACATCCCAAAGTGCTGTGTCCCCAATGATATTGACGAGAAATTCAGATTTTTTAATTTACCATAGAATCCTTTTCTCATCTGATTCATTGGGGAACAGATTCCGCCCTCTTTTTTTCTTTTGTTTTATTCTGATTCTCAGTTTTGGCGTTCTCTCCTTGAAATTGGACTGTGTTTATCCTTTCTGCTACAGCTTTTGTACCAGCTTAGTAGCCTGATGTCAGTAGGAGGGCATATACCCAAGTGCTGTGTCCCCCAATGAATCAGATGAGAAAAGGATTTTATGGTAACTACCAAATCCGAATGATGCAAAGATTGTGTCAGATCAGACAATACATTGCAGCTTACTGTGTATGAGGCTGCAGAGTTCCCATTCTGACCCCAGCCCACTATCTTCTGTAATATACACAAAAGCATAAGAACTGGAACATGGAGCAATCTAAGAAAATTACCTGAATCACATTTGTGTGTATTGCTGGCTGTATGTTTACATTGCTTACCTACCCCGCCATTGCTTTCCCTCTGCTTGGAGCTCTTTAGAATGAACGTTCTGTGTGCAGCAAATTTCCCATCCATGAACTATTCATCTCGCACCACCTATCCTTCCTTGGTCTAACGGAAACCTGGCTGACACCTTCTGACACAACCTCCTATGCTGTACACTCTTATGGCGGGCTTCAATTTACCCACACCTCCCACCCTGGCAGCAAGCATGGTGGAAGTGTTGGCATTCTTCTGTCAGATAACTGTTGCTTTGTCTCAATTCTACCTATAGCCTACCTCACTCTTCACTTTGAGGTACACTCTGTACCCCCTGCAACCTCCAAGTGGCCATCATATGCCGACCGCCTCGCCCCAAAACTGCATTTTTGACCACTTCACCACCTGGCTTCTGCACTTTCTATCTGCTGACATCCCCACTATCATTATGGGAGACCTTAACATCCCCACTAACATACACAACTCAGCGGTTACCAAACTCCTATCTCTTCCCACCTCCTTTGCCCTCTCACAGTGGTCCTCTGGTGCCACACACTTTGATCTCATTTTCACCTGCCTATGCACCCCATCTAACATCTTAAACTCTATTCTTCCCATATCAGACCATAATTTGCTTAATTTCTCTGCCCTACTCCTGTCAAATGTCCCTCCAGAACAGAAACTAACAGCACCCTTGAAGGACCCCCAAAGTCTTTATCTTCAAACTCTCTCTGACTCTCCTCTACCTCTCTCCACCATATCTACACTTCATGACACTGACACACCCGCTGCATTCTACAACAGGACAATCATCTCTGCTGTCGACTCAGTTGCCATTCTCATTCACAATATAACTAGAGATGGGCGAATTTCCCGAAATTCGTTTCGTTCACTTCGCCGAATTTCTCGGCAAAAAATAACTTCGTTCCGAATTACTTTGGGACGAATCACGTTAAAAAACAGCTATTTCCAGGCTGCACAGAGCCTGCAGGGTGCTGTAGAATGTTGTGCCATGCTTAAATATGCAGAGGGAGCTTGGTTTGGTCTTCATACAATGTTGTGTTTTAGTATGACACGCAGATGACTGCCGCCGCTCTTAGAATCGCTTCACTATAAAATTCCCTGGGCACTTAAGTGGGCAAAAATGACCAAAAAACTGAAGTGGGAATGTTGCCTGATAAAGTTATGCCAGAGAAAGCTGGAAAAAAACAAGCTGTGATCTCAGGTGGAAACATTAGTGACAGAGTGCGGAGGTGACGGCGGCTGCCACAGCAGCATGAGGTCAGACAGTGGCACAATGACATTCTGGAGGTGGCAAAAACAGGAATAGGCCACAGTGTGGCACAATGACACAGTGTGGAGGTTACGGCAACAGCAGCATGAGGTCAGACAGTGGCACAATGACAGAGTGTGTAGGTCACGCCATCAGCCACAGCAGCAGCATGAGGTCAGACAGTGGCACAATGACAGAGTGTGTAGGTCACAGCAGCAGCCACAGCAGCAGCATGAGGTCAGACAGTGGCACAATGACACAGTGTGTAGGTCACGGCAGCAGCATGAGGTCAGACAGTGGCACAATGACATTCTGGAGGTGGCAAAAACAAGAATAGGCCACAGAGTGGGACAATGACACAGTGTGTAGGTCACGGCAGCAGCCACAGCAGCAGCATGAGGTCAGACAGTGGCACAATGACACAGTGTGTAGGTCACGGCAGCAGCAGCATGAGGTCAGACAGTGGCACAATGACATTCTGGAGGTGGCAAAAACAGGAGGAGGCCACAGAGTGGGACAATGACACAGTGTGGAGCTCACGGCAGCAGCCACAGCAGCAGCATGAGGTCAGACAGTGGCACAATGACAGAGTGTAGGTCACGGCAGCACCCACAGCAGGCAGCATGAGTCAGACAGTGGCACAATGACAGTGTGTAGGTCCGGCAGCAAGCCACAGCAGCAGCATGAGGTCAGACAGTGGCACAAGTCAAAAGTGTGTGGGTTTCACGGCAGCAGCCACAGCACCAGCATGAGGTCAGGCAGTTGCACAATGACATTCTGGAGGTGGCAAAAACAGGAGTAGGCCACAGAGTGGGACAATGACACAGTGTGGAGGTCACGGCAGCAGCCACAGCAGCAACATGAGGTCAGGCAGTGGCACAATCACATTCTGGAGGTGGCAAAACAGTAGTAGGCCACAGAGTGGCACAATGACAGTGTGGAGGGCACGGCAGCAGCAGCATGAGGTCACACAGTGGCACAATGACATTCTGGAGGTGGCAAAAAAACAGAATTAGGCACAGAGTGGCACAATGTCACAGTGTGGATGTCACGTCAGCAGCAGCATGAGGTCAAACAGTGTCACAATTACAGAGTTGTTAGGTCACGGCATCAGCCTCAGCAGCAGCATGAGGTCAGACAGTGGCACAATGACAGAGTGTGTAGGTCACAGCAGCAGCCACAGCAGCAGCATGAGGTCAGACAGTGGCACAATGACACAGTGTGTAGGTTACGGCAGCAGCACAGCAGCAGCATCGAGGTCAGACAGTGCAAAATTTGTCACAGTGTGTGGGTCACGGCAGCAGCCACAGCAGCAGCATGAGGTCAGACAGTGGCACAATGAAAATTCTGGAGGTGGCAAAAACGGGAAATAGGCCACAGAGTGGGACAATGACACAGTGTGTAGGCCCACGGCAGCAGCCACACAGCAGCATGAGGTCAGACAGTGGCACAATGACACAGTGTAGGTCACGGCTGCAGCAGCATGAGGTCAGACAGTGGCACAATGACATTCTGGAGGTGGCAAAAAACAGGAGTGGGCCACAGAGTGGGACAATGACACAGTGTGTAGGTCACAGCACAGCCACAGCAGCAAAATGAGGTCAGACAGTGGCACAATGACAGAGTATGTAGGTCACGGCAGCAGCCACAGCAGCAGCATGAGGTCAGACAGTGGCACAATGACACAGTGTGTAGGTCACGGCAGCAGCCACAGCAGCAGCATGAGGTCAGACAGGGGCACAGTGACACAGTGTGTAGGTCACGGCAGCAGCCACAGCAGCAGCATGAGGTCAGACAGTGGCACAATGACATTCTGGAGGTGGGCGAAACAGGAAATAGGCCACAGAGTGGGACAATGACCCAGTGTGGAGTTAACGGCATCAGCCACAGCAGCAGCCTGAGGTCAGGCAGTGGCACAATGACAGAGTTGTTGGAGGGGGGGTGGCAATACCAGTCCCTGGTAAAGATGGTTGGTGCAGATGGAGAAACTGTCAGCAGATGTGTGGCATCGGGGCGGGTGGCGGAATCAGAATAGTGGCTGAGGCAGGTAGTTTGAACCCAGACTCATTTCTAAACAGTTTGGGTGGGGCGTCATGGCTGATGTAGTCTGACCCTAAGGCATTTGGTGTGTGGAAATCCGGGCCGATCCACGCCTGATTCATCTTGAAAAGTCAGTCGTTTCACTTTTCCCCGGGGACAGCGGGTTCTCCCTTGGGGTAACGATGGGCCCCCCCCGCATGAACACCCGCTTAAATCCACACTACTGGCTGGGCGGACAGCTTCTCCACTGCAAACTCGGCAAGTTGCGGCCAAACATCCAGTTTGGCTGCCCAGCAGTCCAGCGGATCTTCTAACTGGGGTGACAGAGTGCTTTCCAAGTAGGCCACCACCTGTTGGTTCAGGGACTGCTCCAGGTCCTGCTGCTGCTGCTGCTGGCGACTGCCCTCCTCACTAGGCGGGTGAAGGAAGCTGCACATCAGTGACTCCAGACTTAGGTTGCTGCTGAAGGAGCTGGTACTGCCCTGACCCCCCCACCTTCCCCCGGCAGCCGCGGCAGTAGGCTGAAGAACCCCCGTTCAGACCTGTCAGAGGAGGGACGATGCCGCACATAGGCAGCGGCCAACTGACTACGGAGGATTTCCCTATAGTATTTGAGTTTGTCCTCCCTCTCAATAGCTGGGAAAAAGGCTCCCATTTTGGACCGGTAGCGAGGGTCCAATAAGGTGGAGAGCCAGAAGTCATCCCTCTGCCGGATGCTGACTATTCGGCTGTCACTAGCCAGGCAATCAGCATGCTGCGGGCCATCTGCACAAGTGACTCTGAGGGGCTCCCTGCCTCCATCTCCACTGTTACTGCCTCGGTGCTTGGGGTCATATGCCTCTTCTTCCTCATCTCCATCTACCTCCCCCAGCTGCTCCTGCTCCTCCTCTCTTGTCACCTGGGTAGAAAATCCACTCATTTCACCAGACAATGCTTCTGCTCCAATGTCCTCCTCCCCCTCCTCCTCCTCCTCCCATTTACAGTCCCTATCGTACTCCTGTGGCCGCGAGATGTAGTCGCCACGTCTCCAGTCCCCTGCTCAGACAGATTTTTCAGCATCTGTTCCAGGACTTGAAGCAGTGGAATGACGTTATTCATCCCATAGTCCTGGCGACTAACAAATAACGTTTGGCCTCCTCGAATGGCCCCAACAAACGGCAGGTGTCACGCAAAGAGCTGCCACTGGCTGACATCAAAGTTACATACGGGGGGTTTCTCCTGTCCGCCTGGATCATCAAAAAATTGTTAATGGCCTTTCTCTGTTCATACAGTCGGTCCAACATGTGCAGGCTGGAATTCCAACGGTGTGGAAACATCGCAAAATCAGAGTGCGTTGGGGGAGGCCGTTCTGCCGCTGCAACTCAAGGAGGGTGTTCCTGGCTTTGTAGGGAAAGGATGAAGTGCATGCACAGTTTCCTGCCATTTTCAGAATCTTCTGAGATCGGTGGACGACTTCAGGAACCTTTTCACAACCAGATTGAACACGTGCGCCATGCAGGGCACATGGACCATCCCTCCTTAGGGCGCGCGGGGCACCATGTCCTCCCATGGTCCGTCACCATGGTTCCGCTTTGCAGTTGGCGCGGAGAAAGCCACACATCGATTTCTTGCTGCCTGACGCGGAGCAGTTCCTCCCCTGTGTGACTTCGTTCGCCGAGGCAAGCCAGGTGTAGAACTGCGTGACACCCCTGTGCCCTACACAAAGTGGTATGATGGAGCAGTACTTGTGGAGGCTGAGATGGTGGTGGTGGTGGGAGGCGGACATTGGCGCAGGAGCCGCAGTTTTACAACGTGGAGGAGAAAGTGGCGTCTCCTGTCCAAGTTGTTGGTGTGCTTGGGCCGGAAGCACAAATTTAACCAGTGGGCCCCCAAAGGACATGTACTGGCCCTGACCTTAGTTACAGCTACAGACATCCGCGCTGCCATGCACCTTGGAACAAACCGATAAGTCAAGGACTGGCCCACCTTCTGTTCTACATATTTATGAAGTGTGGTACTGCCTTTTTGGAAAAATAAATTACGGCTTGAACTCTCCCTCTCGGCTCGGGGACAAGCCATTAGTTCTCCCGAACGGTGCAGAGTCCACCATTTGGGAAAAAGAGGGGACTGCAGTACCAACAACTTGGACAGGAGCACGGTCAGCTTCTGCAACCCTTTGGATGGTTTGGACGCATACTGTTTGTCTCTTTGCAATCGCCTCGCTGAACTGTGGCGCCATGAGTAGCGAGGAGCAGAAGCATCTGGACCGGGAGATGTTTGGCAAAGAGAAACAGCTCCCTTCTGCAGAGGTGGTGGAGCCTTGACTGGCTGCAATGGCAAAGCGTGCCACTGGGGATGCTGCTGCTGCGGTTTGGGAGGGTGGACCACCACATCTGAGCCACGGTTTCTCCCAGGCCACCCAATGGTTGACACTGCATGTGTTGATGCAGGGCCGTGGTGCCAACGTTAGCTCCATGGCCACGCTTCACTTTCTGCTTACAGATTCTAAAATATACCCAAATTCGGCACATCCGGTGACTTAGCAAACAACTGCCACACCGCCGAGTATCGGAATAAACCGCCAACGCTCCCCACAGAGTGACTACTGCCGGCCGTGCCTCGCTGAGCCCCTGTGCCGCTACTTTCTTGGACCTGCGAAGCGGGTTTTTTACCCGTGGCCGCTTTGGGTCCCGACCTCACACTGCTGCTATCCTGCTGACTCACGGGCCCCACGACCCACTTGCGGCTGTGCCGTGCCTGACGCGCAAGCTGACGCCCTCTTCTCCTGACGAAAGATGAAGCCCTTGCCTCACCCGGCTCCCAAGTGCGGTCGGCTACATCATCATCTATTTGTGTTTCATCGTCACTGCTGTCCTCATCACCCCGGTCTTGATATGCAGAGGCTGACCCTCACAACATGACCTCCCAATGCCACTCTCCACATCTATACTTTGCTGCCTACTGCAAGAAGCAGGGGATATTGGCCCCATTTCTTCGCTGCCAAGTAGCTGCTGACTGCCCTCCTCAAATTGTTCATCCTCGCTATATAGTGGCGCTGAGCCCAGACCCCATTAGTAGATCTCTGGCTGAGGGAACCGGATGGGACAGAGGCGGGTTGAGGACAGGTGAGGGCCCCTGACCCACTCCCGGGCCATGACAACTAAAGGGGTTTTTTGTCTGAGGTTCCCACCGAAATCTTGGCTGGGGTTGTCAGATGTCATCTGGGAGCAAGTGGGTGACCTATTCAAACCCAAACAAGAACCCTTGGGTTGCTGAACAACACACGGCGCTAGATGACAGCGGCAGCTCTGGCCTCACCGGGGTGACCCCTGCGCGACGTCCCCTTTGCTGTGCTGCGACCTGACCTGTTCCAGGAATGTTGTGCCACTGCCACTCGCAGGTGCAGAGCCTGCCACCTCTCTGTCTGACATACTGTTTGTACGAAAATGTACAGACACTGTTTGATGAAGATATCTGTATATGATAAATATACACCCTGTATTTGACTCCAAATGAACCCAGTAACAAGCTTGAGTAACCCTTGGATATAAATTTCGCTCCACAAAAGGCAAGGAAAAATTGACTTGTATGTGCCGTTTTAAAAACTCTGTGTATTTTACTGAATGTAAAGGCTTAATTAACCTTTGGAAATGAATTATGCTACAGAATTTCTTATGTTTCGGTAAAAAAAAAAGTTTATTTTACTGAGTGCAACTGCAGAAAAAAACTTAGTTTTAAACCCCTTTGGGTTTTAAATTGCGCCAAAGAATTGAGCCACCACAAACTACTAGCTTTGTAGCGTGTTACAATGCGGTGTTTTTACGCCACACAACAAGAGAAAAAATTGTAATTAACCTTTGCTTGTGAATTAGGCTACAGGAAAAAATTTTATATATTTTTTGGGGGTGAAAATGACAGTTTTCTTGAAGTCACCACAGCTGAATAACAACGCTTAATTAACCCCTGGATGTAAATTGCGCCAAAGAATTGAGCCACCACAAACTACTAGCTTTGTAGTGGGTTTCAATGCGGTGTTTTTTACGCCACACAACAAAGAGATAAAATTGTAATTAACCTTTGCTTGTAATTAGGCTACAGGAAAAATGTATAAAATTTTTTGGGGGTGAAAATGACGGTTTCTGGAGTCACCACAGCTGAAAAACAACGCTTAAATTTAAACCCCTGGATGTAAATTGCGCCAAGAATTGAGCCACCACAACTACTAGCTTTGTAGCGTGTTTTAAAAGTGGTGTTTTTTACGCCACACAGCAAGAGATTTAAAAAATTTTAATTAACCTTCGCTTTTGAATTAGGGTACAGGAAAAATTTATATTTTGGCGGTGAAAAAGACGGTTTTTGGAGTCACCACAGCTGAAAAACAATGCTTAATTAACCCCTGGATGTAAATTGCGCCAAAGAATTGAGCCACCACAAACTACTAGCTTTGTAGCGTGTTACAATGCGGTGTTTTTTACACCACATAACAAGAGATAAAATGTAATTAAACTTTTCATGTGAATTAAGCTACAGGAAAAATGTATATTTTTTTGGCTGTGAAAATGACGGTTTTTGGAGTCACCACAGCTTTAAACCAACGCTTAATAAACCCCTGGATGTAAATTGCGCCAAAGAATTGAGCCACCACAAACTACTAGCTTTGTAGCGTGTTACAAAGCGGTGTTTTTTACGCCACACAACAAGAGATAAAATTGTAATTAACCTTTGCTTGTGAATTAGGCTACAGGAAAAATGTATATATTTTGGCGGTGAAAATGACGGTTTCTTGGAGTCACCACAGCTGAAAAAAAAATGCTTAATTAACTCCTGGATGTAAATTGCGCCAAAGAATTGAGCCCCCCACAAACTACTAGCTTTGTAGCGTGTTACAATGCGGTGTTTTTTACGCCACACAACAAGAGATAAAATTGTAATTAAACCTTTGCTTGTGAATTAGGCTACAGGAAAAATGTATATATTAAGCGGTGAAATGACGGTTTCTTGGAGTCACCATAGCTGAAAAACAACGCTTAATTAACCCCTTTGGGTGTAAATTGCGCCAAAGAATTGAGCAGCCAAAAATGAAGTGGTTTTGTATTGTAAAAACGCTGTTTCTTTAAATGAATACAACAGGAACTGGCTTAGATCCCCTTGGATATTCAATGTGCTTGTGAGCAGAAGGATTTAAATGTATATGCAGTGCAGTGGGACGCACACTGGATTTCAGATTCAATACCCAAAAAAATCAGAAATAGAAAGTTAAGAGAAGCAGTCTCTGAGACAAGCTGAGGACACCCCACAAAAATCGCTGTATAAAAAATCAGCTCTTTTGTAAGAGCTATCAGCCGCGCAGCACCTTCCCTAGTTAGTACAGTGAGAGGAGTGTGAGCTCCCAGCGTCGCGCCCTGACTTATATAGTGCGGTGACGTCACAGAATCCCGCCGGTCTCTGATTGGCTTCATCTCTGCACATGTCATGCAGGCTATGCCCTTCTTCCTCCCAGAGTGCTTTGCCCCATGTAACGCCATGTGCTCCCAGCCATTTTATCAATGAAAAGCACACTTCGTTCACCCGAAGTACCCCAAACTTCGACTTCGTTCAGAACCGAAGTTTTCCTAAAATTCTAAAGTCCACTTCGTTAGAATCAATTCACCCATCTCTAAATATAACTCATTGAATCAATAGGCAGCCCTGACACAAATAGCTGACAAAAATAATAAGGTGTGTTTCCAGAGCTACAGATCGGTGCTGGAAGAAAACCCACTCAACAGAAGACTTTCACACATTCAAACAAACACTCAACGTCAAGTCTGCATTTACTTCTGCCAAACAGGATTACTTTGCCTCTCTCATATCTTCTCTGCCTCACAACCAAAAATAACTGTTCAACACCTTCAGGTTCCTACTCTGTTTCCCAGCCCCCCTCCCTCCGCTCTCATCTCAGCTTACGATTTTGCCACATGCTTCAAAAGCCAGATTGAAAACCTATAGTCCCTACAACTTGTCTATATATCTGCAAAATGCTCTTCTACAATAACTCAATTTGCCACCATCGCTCACAACACACTTTGCACGATACTCTGCAAATACCACTTCACTACCTATCCTCTTGACCAAACACCATCCCACCTCATCCCAGCCTTAACAATGTGAACCTAACCCATATTTTCAACCTATCGATAAATTCTGGTATCTTTCCCTTCTCCTTCAAACATGCAACAGCCACACCTATCCTTAAGAAGAGTGTGTCCCTCTTTATCTATCGCCCCATCTCTCTACTACCATTTGCTTAAAAACTCTTCAAACAGCACAAATATCTTGAACTGTCCTCCCATCTTTTAACTAACTCACTTGTTGACACAATGTATTCTGGTTTCCAACACTCTACCGAAACTGCCCTACCTAAAGTCAACAATGACTTGTTGATCGCAAAAGCCTCATGCCACTACTCTGTGCTCCTCCTCTGAAATTCATCTTCTGCCTTTAATACCGTTGATCACTCACTACTCTTTGTTTTCTCTTCACTTGGTTTCACATACTTAGCTCTTTCTTGGATCTCCTCTTACTTCTTTGATCAGACGTTAAGAGTCTCTCACTCCACCTCCTCCTCTCACCCTCTTTTTGTTGGAGTCCCCAGGGATTGGGCCCGGGCCCACTACTCTTCTCTCTCTATATCCTTGAGCTTGGTGAACTCCTAGCCTCACACGGCTTCCAAAACCACTTGTATACTGACGATTCTCAAATTTACAGATATGAACGCCCTGCTTTCTAGGATTCCAGAATGTCTATCATCCATATCCTATTTCTTCTCCTTCTTTCTTAAACTCATTTTGAAATAAACGGAAGTCATCATCCTTTCCCCATCCCCACTCCATCTCTTCATCTAAATAATTTATCAGTCAATGGATCCACACTCTCTCCAGTCCCACAAGTCCACTGCCTTGGGATTACCCTTGACTCTACCTTGTCCATCAAATCACACATCCAAGCCCTGACCACCTCCTGCTGCCTTCATCTGAAAGATATTTACCGACTCAGCTCTTTTCTTTACTTTGACTCCACAAAATTGCTTGTTCATGCCCTTATCTCATGGCTGGACTACTGCAACACTCTTTTCTGTGGCCTTCCATATAGTACTCTTGCTCCCCTTCACACATCCTCAACTCCATTGCCTGGTTGATCCACCTCTCTCCTCGTTACTCCTCTGCCTCTCCCCTCTTCCAATCCCTCCACTGGCTAACCATTGCCAAGATAATTAGATTGAAGTTGCTAACAATGACATATAAGGCTCTCCATAATCTGTGCCCTCCATATATCTCTGTCTTTATCTCATGCTACTTTCCCTTACACAATCTCCGCTTCTCACAAGACCTTCTTCTCTGCTTTCCTCTTGTCAGCAACTCACACAACCATCTACAAAATTCCTATCATGCTTTCCCCATACCTTGGAACTCACTACCACAGCACATCAGAATCTTTGCCACCTTTACTAGTTTCAAATTCAACCTGGAAACCCATTTCTTCAGGAAAGCCTACAATTTACAATAACCCTGCTGCCACTACACCATAATACAGACAACTTCGTCCCTCACTTTCTGTCTCTCCCTTCTCCATTGTAGATTGTAAACCATCACAGGCAGGGTCCTCCCTCCTTCCGTATCAGTGTATTACTTAGTATTATTGTATTTGTCTTCTATTACCGTATGTACCTGAACCTATTAGCTTGTGCAGCGCCCAGGATTGCCTGAGTTGTTACCGCCATCTGGTGAGAATTTCATGTTAGTGGCACCTTTAGAAATATATTTACTAAGAAAATTGGTAATGTTTTCTATACTTATTTTACCCGCTGTATATATAGCCTGTAAATTTATCAACATTGAGTAGTGCAAAAAAAAACTCATTGTAAGTTAAAGAGAACCTGTCACATAGTTGATGGCCCCTTGCTGACAGTACAAGATAGTGACAGACATGCTGTTTCCAGTGCTGTGTCCCTTATTCTGTAATATGCTGCAGTTTCAGAGAATTTAATGCTCAAATTTGCAGATTTTAACCATAGGAGTCCTGAAAAGAGTCCATTTAGTTCCTGAGCTGCCCACCTGAGGCTAGCCCCACCCACCTCACAACTGATTAACCTATTACTTTGAATAACTGCCATGTGGGCGGGGCTACCTCCTGCTCATGAATAAGCTGAACTCTTTTCTGGCTGAAAACAGCCAGAAATGAGCATGAAATACTCTAAAACTACAGCATCTTACAGAATAAGGGGCATAGCGCTGGAAACAGTACATCTGTCACTAGCTTGTGTTGTCCTCAGCAAGGAGAGCATAATCTAGGTGACAGGTTCTCTTTAACTATACTTTGCTGCTCAGGCATTCTAATACTACTACTCATTTTGGAATAGGCCTCCTGATGCACATCTTATTGTATCTATATGTTTCTTGTTTTATTTGCATCCTGGTAATGCTAAATATGCTACTGATCATACAAAAAAAACAGACAAACAATATTCATTATATGTTCTATAAAATGGCTTTAAAGTGTTTGAAATTTTTGTTATTTTAGAAGCTTTAATGACATTCTATTATATTATGCAACTCATTCAAAATAATTATATTAACCTTTTTGCAGTCTTCACAAACAACACACTTTGATCCAGGCAAGCCCAGCTGTTCCCCACAAAGAATGCAACGATTAACACCATCACCAGACACTGTCTTCCTCATATCCTCTAACCGGTCCACCAAACGCCTAAGACAAATGATAAAAAGTTAAATAATTATATTTACAGTCACATAAAACATGTATTTTGTATTATATCCGTCATGTATGGATGCTGATATCTTCCACTTTAGAGCATTCACACAGCTGATTTGGAAACTGATATTTCAGTATCCAAATCAGCATCAAAACCTCCTCTGAAAAGCGGCTCACAGCAGCAGTTTTCAGATGAGGATTTGACTTGGTTTTGACGAAGTTTTTGGGATGCACGGTTTTCGCCATGGTTTTAATTAATATACTCTGATCATATTAAATTAATTTTACAGACGAGCCTCCATTTATTCTGACCAATCAAATGCTCAGCGCCTCGCTCCATAGACTACAATGGAGTGACCGGTTTATACAGCAAATGCGCTGTTCTACACTTCTAACTAGGGCTTGTCCTTTCATTGGCTCACACAGACGAGCCTCCGTTTATTCTGACCAATCAGATGCTTAGCGCCTCGCTCCATAGACTACAATGGAGCAAGGAGCTGTAACACTGATTGGAGGACATAACCGCATAGGATATAATGGATGGAAGTAGCTCTTCCCTCTATTGGCTCATTTATTTTTCCCTCTCATTCTAGACCAATCCGCGTTCTCCACGGGTCCTGACATTGAAGCCTATGGAGCGCATTATCTTCTCCCTGATTGCTGGAATCCTCTCCCATTGAGTAACATAGCTCTAAAGTAGCTCAATACGTGATTGGTTGATACATATTTCCCTTTTTCTCTATAGCCAATTCGCTTTTAAATTCATTCTAAGACATCTTTTAAAATATCCCGCCTATTTTATGATTGGACCACTCAGCCCCATAGGTTTTAATGTTATATGTAAGTTGCTTTATTATTGGTTTATGTTGTACCCAATTGAAATAATGTCTTTCCTTTAAATGTGTAATGTTTTCCCGGGTTCTTATGTAACACTTATATCTGAGGAAGCGCCAGTACAGGCGTGAAAGGCATCATATTGTGTTGTGTTATATGGTGGAAAAGGTTCATGCTCTTTTTACCATAATTTTATTGGAATAAAAACCTTTATTTTTAAAATCACCTTTGGCCTCAAAAACAGGTTTATTCCTGAACTGGGCACCGGACCCAGCTTCTTTACCAGTCTGTCTTCACTGTTCATGCCCGCTGCCTGCATCGGCTTCGGAGAAAGAGGCCTGCCTATGATAGCATGTATATATATATATATATACATATACATATAAATTATATATATATAATATATATATATATATATATATATATTATATATAATATATATATATATATATCTACACACATATTTATACACATATATATACATACACACACACTAGTATACACGCTATACTATATAGTAATTTTATATATATGGAATTCATTTAATATGATTTTTAATGTGATCAGAGTATAGTATTAAATAAAACCTTGTGAGGTTTTGAAGCTTTCAATTGATTCCTATGGTGATTTTCAGCATTGAAAACTCTTCAAGAATTGACATAACACTTCTTTTTCAGCGGTCAAAACAGCGCAGAAAAAGCGCGTCCAAGACACGGTGTTAATTACGATGTGGTTTTCCATAAAAAACAAGGAAATTGAACTTGATATATTGGAGGCTTTTTGGGCGCTGTTTTAGCTGTAAAACACTGCAAAAACAGCGTCAAATTCAGCCACATGAACATAGCCTAAGAAGCTTTGAAATTTGCTACATGAAAATAATGTTTTGCATTTTTTCCTAGTAGTAAGTAGTCATGTACTGTATATATAACTTATCTTAACAGAAATAAATTATTTTACAGTGCTGGTTATTCCAGTGAGGAACCATCTTGAACCACAGCACATAGTAAAAGGTCAATCAACAATTATTACCCCAAGCTATAAATTAGGCAATATCACAATGTATATAACAGGATTCAAGATAAAACAGGTCTGAAGATGAGCAACTACATTCTAAAAAAAAAAAAATGTAATTGTCATGCTCAAGCTAACATATTTACTTCCATTTTCATTGTGAAATAATTGTTTTATATACAATGGTTATTCAAAACTATTTTACTACACAATGAATTAAATTCAGTATCTGTTGGGCACGGCCTTGATGTTGAGGCTGAATGCACAAACCACCATCACTAAAAATAGAACAACCATGACTAGATAATTTAGTCACTCAGAAGACAAGCCTCTGGAGATGAAATTAGGAATCCCAGATTCATGGATGCTTCATGCGCTCCACTTGTGTGGTGACCTATATCCAACAAAGCAGTCGCGTAGACGAAAGGAATTAAACATTGCCTACATCTATGTAATCTTCTGATTTATGTGTAGAGATATAGTATGTGCTTGATGTATGTTTCCTTATTGTACAAATTGGCTTTTGAGAAAAACAGATAATAAGCACAGAACAAACATGAATATGCAAATCTGAAATATTGAACACTCAATGAGCATTTTATAGCATTATAGGTTGCACTGCTTAATTAGAATAAAACATTACTTGGCCAGTCTAGAAATCCTATTTTCACATATTGTGTTAAGGATTTCTGAGTTTATCAGGGAAGGTCTCATACTCAGGATCCTCATCTCTTGTTCAGAGAGGAGAGTTTTTACAAAAACTAGCTGTCGTTCTGAAGGTCCTGTCCTCAAATTACACAATTGATTTGAATGGAGACTGTGTAGTGCTTAGTTTCCTTTGCAATGGCACTGCACACTTGAACATCTACTGACAGATTTTCCCACATATAACAACTACTTTGAGCATTCCCAAAAGCTGCTTTGTTATCTGCTTAATGTGAAGAGATCCTTCTAATAAGTAGGGGCTGTCCACAGAGCAGAACCCCTTAAATGATAGGATATGCTATCAATTTGTGATAGGTGCGGGTCTCAGCTCTGGGACCCACACGTTTCTCAAGAACGAGCACCTAAACATCTCAGTTGAGAATGGAGAGGTGGTCAAACGCTATCATTCATTTCAATGGGAGGTCCGAATACAGCTAAGTGGGCCTGGCAGTATTCGGAATGCGCATTGAAATCAATGGGAGAGTTCTAACCACCCCTCTGTTGTCATTGTAGACTATCAGGGGCCCATTTTTGAGATGCGTGATATCGAGAGGTGGTACCCGCACCTATTTCATAAATGTCTGAGATGGGACAATCCCTTCAAGAAATCAGATTTGAAAAGGCAAATTATATTGCTTTTACCAACAACCATCATCATATGTAAATATAAATTTAAGGTCAGTTAGATAGTATTCACGTCTCACTTTGTGTTTAAGTGCCTTTTTAACTGCACTCGTCTCTTCTTTTCTCCAGGGTTAATGCCTATGGAAACATCTCAACCATAGACCCTGTACAGTAGCACACAAAGTCCTATCCGATCCATATTACAGACTTCTAGGTACTGAGCTTTTGTATGGCGCTATCATGTGGTACCATGTGTTTCTCCTGGAAACAATGCTATGTAATCTAAAACAGGATGTGTAAGGCAGCCATGTAAAAAAAAGGTCACTATAAGGGTTGGAATGGCCAATCAGAGTACCAGAATGTCTTCAGGTGGCCCCAGGCATTGTCACAATTATAGGTTCCAAGATGGTTTAGCAGAGGACAAGCTTCATTTGGAACTGATTTTGAAGTCAATAACTTACAATACAATCTATTTTGTATGTGTTTACAATACAGTTTACAGTACACAAGGACAACTTCTGTTTAAGTGGAGGGTTGGCCTTCAGAATAATTTTTTTTGGTTGGCCCAAGAAACCTAGTACAACATTGGTCGCAACCCCATTTAAAAGACAGCAGTGATTGAGCAATGTAGCTTTTTAGTGTGCCAAAGATTTGGGGGCGTTCTGAGGTGTTACACCCCATCCACATAGTTAGACACATTTTTTTAATTATTTGACGCCAAATCTAGGCGCATAAGAGTTAGTGTAACAGGGCTCGGCGGCGCGGCTCGTCGCGGCCGTCCCCCTGCGCTTACGGGCTCCGGCGCGGGTGCCGCGGCTGCCCGCAGCCCTTGCCCTTCTGCTCCTGCCCAGGAAACCCCATACTCACCAGTCTCCGCTCCTGTGTCTGGCTCCGATGGCCACCGCGTGCGACGGCTGGTCGGGATTTAAAGGGATAGCACGCCGGTAATTGGCCATTGCTGGACTCTGACCTTATTTAGTGTGCACACCTCCTACACTCACTGCCAGTTCGTTGGTGTGTGTTGGAGTGCTTAGTCTGTATTCAGAAGTCCATCTTGTCTATCTGTGTACCAGTCCGCCTGCTTACGTTTCCTGACCTTGCCTGTTTGCCGCCTGCCCTGACCTTCTGCCTGTCTCTGACCACGAACCTCTGCCGCCCGTCCTGACCTCCTGCTTGTCCCCGACTACGTCTCCGGATTCCGATTCTGTACCACGCATTACCCCGGCCGCCGCAAGCAAGTCACGTCAGGGGTAGTGACCTGGTAGCCTCACACCGCAGCAAGCCCATCCTGCTTTGCGGCGGGCTCTGGTGAACACCGGCGGCTACTTAGACTCCGCTCCCTGGCGTGGCTTAACTATCATCGCTTGCGGTGGTCCAGCGAATCCACCTCTGCATTACAGTTAGAACAGCCAGACCAAGTTAAAGGTGGTCTGCTTGAGCCAGACCTGTCGTATTGGCACTACACTGCGCATGTATGTATGAACTGCAGAGGAACAGGTTCATACATTCTGACACATTCTACACTGTCTTAAAGGGGTTGTCTCACTACATTGATTCATCTTACCTCAGTCCTGTTTTCTTGGTTTCATTTTGAATTCAAGGGTGTGTTTACTGGCTTCTACTAGGCTGCAGTAGAATCCAGGTCTGTAGCTATAGCGATCTGTGCTGGCAGCCTATCATAAGAGAATGAACAGGTCTGTAGTTATAGTGCCCTGAGGAGATGAAGCAGTCCATACAAGAGGGGATATCTCAGAATAGGAAGGAAACTGTTAATGGACATATATTGCATAGTGACTTGTTTTTGAAAGATCTATAATATAAAAAGCAATCCTTGTAGCAAGACAACCCCTTTAAAGCTATTTAGAACTGGCCTGTCAGCACCAGGAGTCATAGATGTCGCCCATAGTGCATAGGGATAGACCTATCAATCTAACCAAGTCAGGTGGAAAGAAGCCAACAATTACCCTATACTCCCCCATGTGAATCTACAGTCCATGCCATTCATCATTGAATGTTTTCTCTTTCTTCCCAAAAAGCATGGGTGTAACCAGGGGTACAACAGCGAAACTCATAATGGGATCCACACCACTATGGCCACCATTAGTGTGAATTAAATTTCGGACAATTTTACCTTTCTCTTTCAATTTCCTCTTCTAATAACTCAGAATAAGAAATGGCTTCTATGGCTGCACGGCCAAAAATGTGTTTACGTCCATGCTTAAAGGGGTTGACCCGCTAAAATGATTGGGTTTTAATTAAAAGATCTTTAAAAAACAAGCAGCTTTGCAATATATGTTCATTACAAATGTCCTACTGATTTTGATTTATCCCTGTTAGTAGTAGTGCATCAGCTCCTGAAATCACTATAGCAGCTGACCTGTTGATTGTTATCTCACTGGCTGCCAGTCCTGGTGACTCATCTGTTTCTGAATACAGGTCAGAGCACAGAGCCCCTCCTGCACAGTATGCTTCTGTAGGGAAGGGAGGGGGAGGGCTCTGGCTTCTGTGTATGTGTGGATTAACCCAGTGTGTGCCTGCTCCCTCCTGCTCTCTACACAGATTGAGGAGAACAGTGAGGCTGATCTGTGGTCAGTAGATGTGACAGCAGTGAAGTGTGTTACTATAATCATGATGTATCTGTGGAGCTTTGACTATAATAATAGAGCATATCAGGGGAGCATGTGAACGGTTCATACCCCTCCCTGCTCTGCTGTATTAGTGATACATTGTGATTATAGTAACTCACTTCACAGCTGCCCTGTGTCTGTTCTGACAGGGTTTGTTTGTTGTTGCTTGAGATGTGGAGATTTGTATGCTAAGCAGGGGGTATAGGAACACTTGCATCCCCCCTGCTCTGCTATTAGCATACACAGCTTCACAGACCTCTCCACACTCATAGATCAGCCCTCTCCCTGTTGTCTCCTGACTCTGTGGAGCTGATTCAGCAGTGAGTAGCAGATCTAGGCAGGCACACACAGGGTTAACTCTGGCAGCAAACCCCCTCCCCCTGCTGTATAGAAGGAGAGTTGTCTGTGTGCTGAGGGGAGGGGGAAAGGGGGAGGAGAAGAGACAGACAAGAAGCACGCCCCTGAATTCAAAAATCCTTTGCTGCCAGACACATTGAAGTAGGCTGAAAGCCTGTAGTGAGACAACTCCTTTAAATGCATAAATCTATACATCAATGTTTGGAAAAATGACATACTAAAATAACTGCAGCATGGAGATTCTGGATAATACAATAGATCTTAAGGATTGGGTGACTGTGTGAACAATACTATAACAAATGCGTAATAATACTTTGAAAATAATCCCAGATTTAAGAATAATGAGGTGGTATACTTAATTTATTTAGCCTTGACTACTTCTTCTAGGATTGTATTCCCCAAAGATATATTGTTTCAATATATTCAGCACAGTCATATTCTGCTGCTTACATCCTATTATACACCCAGAGTTTGCTGGTCATTTAAAGAAAACATAAGAAGCCGATTAGGGATTTTTCTTTTCCTGACAGCGTCTGTCTGTAAATGAAGACGATGGTAAAAAAATCTTTATCCTTGGCATGAAACAGCATTGGCTTTCCACCAAATATTTTAGACTCCAGACTGGCTGATTATCTATGTAACAGTGTCTTGGATATTTACCTAAGAAAGCATCCAGTGATGTTTCATTGCTACAGTAAGGTCTGTTTTAAGTCTATGGACCCAGGAAAGAAATACAATTAGGGGGTGTTTTGGAACAGTTTTGCAGGATTACAATATACAACAGAGAGAAACACACAAAAAGTCTTCATTACACTATTGCAAATTACTTTATACAGTGAGAGGGTTCCCTACTTTGAATTCATATTATTAGAGTTCTTCCCATTTATCAATTTGATTTTTGTAAACAATGCTTATTTATTTATCAAATAAGCCCAAAGTACAAGAGTTAGGACTCTGCAGTGCAGCCGTATAACATTCTGCAGACAGTTGTTTCAGGGTGTTTCCCATCATCAGTGCAGAGTAGAATACTGGTTGGCTAGCCATAAGGCTCTAGATATAGCTCGAAAGGGGTAACATTCTTGATCAGGGAGAGGTACCATGATGTGACTTGAGGAATGTTACATCCAATAGATGGTGCTAGCTTCTTGCCCTGTAGCTTATTTCAATATCTTTAATTTAATTGAAGCGAACATAGCATATAAATCTCCACACACCTACATGGTTCCTCCCCTTAATGAGGAACGTTACCCCTTTTAACATATATCTAGAGCCTCTCACCCAGCTATTCAGTATTCTGCTCTGCACTGATGAGGGGCAAACGCCACAAAACAGTTGTCTGCAGATGAAAGTCTGGTATGGCATTGCTACCAGTCACTTTGCAAGGCTCAATAAGTCAGATGTGGCTTAAGGAGCACTTCCTCCAATAGGTTGCGCTGCAGAGTCCTTGCTCTTTTCTATTAAATTGGTTGTCTCTCTACAAAAATTAGCTTTCAACATGTAGGGATTGTTAAATCAAAACATTTTCCGAATACATGTTTATAGACATCGCTGCAGAAAAAGGTGTTTTGCGGCGAGAAGCGGCAAAAACCTCAAATCACCCGGGGAATAAACCTTTGATTGCTATGTTCCGTGACAACGCTATAGTCAAAGTACATTGCCCTGCTCCATTGGGTGATTGGAACGCCTGGTAACCAGATGGAGCACGGAGAAAGTCTGTACAGTCAGCCCTGGGGAACTAGAGTAGCCCCAGGGCTGTCTTTATAACAAGTTTGCAGTCAGGGCACACTGTGTGCTGCCATGACTGCTGCCTGTGTCATACTGACACAGATTGTAATGTATTAGCATATTCATGCATGCTAATTCATTACCTAGTGTAAAAAATGTACAATAGTTATCCCTTAATTAGATTAAAAAAAGTAAAAAAAAAAAAGCATAAAAAATGTGGAAAAATAAAATTAAAATAAATATTTAATAAAAAATTATTGTGCATACATTACACCCACAAATATTACATATATAAGGTATCTACAAGACCGTAATAACTTGTAGAATTAATCTAACAGGTTATTTAATGTGAAATCTGAATGATGTAAAAAAAAAAAAAAAATTTAAAAAATTCAGCAGTAATTTATATGTAAACTCAAACTATGCCCCAAAAAAGTACAACTTCTCCCACATGAAACAATTCCTCATACAACTGCATCTTTAAAAAATTAAAAAGTTACTGCTGGTCGTTAAGGCTTTTATAATCCTGGGGTTTAAGCAGTTATCATTTTGAGCATATTTTATTGGTCTCTGAAACATTCTGGCTGGTGTGTTTATTCTATAACAATAAATTGACTTTCTATAGAGATTCTTTTAAGTCTAATTCTTTTAATTTTAAATGTCTAATGACAGGAATCTAGCAATCATCTATGCTATCAAGCATGTGCAATAGGAGGAGGATTTTCATTAAGCATATTATATGCAGCTTCAGTCTACTGTCAGGTAGGATATGAACAGCACACCAGATTTTCTATTTAATTATTTATGCAGCTTAGAAACAGATTGGCTAGAATAGCTAATAAACTGAAAAGGTCTTGGCAATATAACTAGTTTTGCATTTATAGATATGATACATAATTACAATGTATACCAACAGCAGAAATAAATAGCAAACTATTTTAAAACTGATTTTAAACATTTGTAGATATTACACATGAAAACGCAATATTTCGTAGAATGTTACCATAATTATAGACATAAAAAATGTAATTAATAGTTTTTTGCATTTTTCTGCACATCATAGTAACTGTGAAAAGACTGCAGCAAAAGAGGCAGATGGTATTATTTTACCATAATGGTTATATTATTGCACAAATATGAGACAGCCAGTCACTAGCAACAGCCATACAGTGAAAGTAATATTTGATCCCTTGCTAATTTTGTAAGTTTGCCCACTGACAAAGACATGAACAGTCTATAATTTTAAGGGTAGGTTAATTTTAACATTGAGAGACAGAATATTCAAAATAAAATCCAGAAAATCGCATTGTATAAATTATATAAATTTACTTGCATTTTGCAGTGAGAAATAAGTATTTGATCCCTCTGGCAAACAAGACTTAATCCTTGGTGGCAAAACCCTTGTTGGCAAGCATAGCAGTCAGACGTTTTTTGTAGTTTATGATGAGGTTTGCGCACATGTCAGGAGGAATTTTGGTCCACTCCTCTTTGCAGATCATCTCTAAATCATTAGGATTTTGAGACTGTCGCTTGGCAACTTGGAACTTCAACTCCCTCTATAAGTTTTCTATGGGATTAAGGAATGGAGACTGGCTAGGCCACTTCATGACATTAATGTGTTTCTTTTTGAGTCACTCTTTTGTTGCCTTGGCTGCATGTTTTGGGTCATTGTCTTGCTGGAAGACCCAGCCATGACACATTTTTAATTTCCTGGTGGAGGGAAGGAGATTGTCACTCAGGATTTTACGGTACATTGCTCCATCCATTCTCCCATTAATGTGGTGAAGTAGTTCTGTGCCCTTAACAGAGAAACACCCCCAAAACATAATGTTTCCACCTCCATTATTGACAGTGGGGATGGTGTTCTTTGGATCATAGACACTAGTGATGAGCGATTGTGTCAACTATCGTTATCGGATCGATAGTCGATATCGTCAATTATCATGCCGGTAGTCGATAACAGATTATCGCCGATGACCATTAAAGAACAACAGCTTCATTCTTACACCCAAACAGGGGTGGAGAAGCTGGAATTAACATCCACAACAGTAAACTGGATACGTGCTACATCTTAGGCAAGACAATTAGGCAACAAGAGTCACAGAAAAAAACTGACGGACTATTCACTATCCCTGTCCTGTACCACAGCATGACCCCCAAACTCGCATGACCCACAGATTAAAAAGTGCCAGAGGAAAGTAGTCTTTGAACCACCATTTTAGTTGAACTAGACATTGACAATACCTGTCCTGGACCGCAGCATGACCCTCAAACCTGCATGACCCACAGATTAAAAAGTGCCTGAAAAAGGAGTCTTTGAACCACCATTTTAATTGAACTGGACATTGACTATGCCTGTCCTGTACTGCAGCATGACCCCAAAACCCACATGACCCACAGATTAAAAAGTGCTGCAAAAAGGAATCTTTGAAGCAGTACTTTAGTGAAATGGACATTGACTATCCATATCCTGTAACACAGCATGACCAAAAAACCCACACAGGTACCCTTATGGACCATCAGCAGAAAATTTCGCAATAAGAAATAAACTATAATAAAAACAACTAGTTTTCCAATACTGCTGCTGCTAGAGCTACTTGTCATTCTACTGGTGACATTTTTCCACCATGACATTAGAATGTGAGGCAAATGAAACAGATGTGCCTAGTAGGTCAACGAGGCCTGTCTGAAAATCCTGCATTTTACTGTCAAGTGGGTTTAAGGAAATTACTGATCAAGGCAGGTGAGGCTGAAAACGTGGATCACGCAGGTTCAGCTAGCAGAATCAGAGTTATAGTGGGTGTGGTGAGAGTCAGGGCTGGTGTTCGTCATCTATTAACACGGCAAAAATGCCCTTATGACGCAGCAAGGAAAACAGTCATGCTGAAGCAGAGTGCAGAAGCGGAAGTGTGAGCTAAGACCTCCAGCCTTCCTCAGTACACAGTCAAGACCTGGGTAGCGCTTGAGAAATTTCTGCCTCTACAAGAGTCCTTCCACCTCCATATGAGTGTGGACCAATTGAGCTTCACTTGGAAATGCTGGTGGTTGACGCTCCTGTTCCACCCAGGTGCCCTTTTTCTTGGCTTTCTTTTTCTCATTTTACTCAACGTGTTGGAGGAAATTGTCTCTGTTCTTGGGGTGTCGAATGTGCTCCATACTCCAGGTCCTCTGAATAACCTACATCTGTTCAAGTCTTCCTGTACCTCCCTTGTACAATTCAGAGGAATATTTGTATCAGCTATTTTGTACATGCAAATTTTTTAGTAGTTTAATTCTAGAAAACACATTTTTAAAATAGGATGGAATCCCACCACGTCTTTGTTTCTCTTTTTTTTATTGTATTAAATGGGTTGTATCACTACAGGGATTGCTAGCTATGTTAAAGATCTTGTAAAAACAAGTCATTTTGCAATATGTGTCCATTAATTGTGTCCTTCCTATTCCTGTTTTTGACAGCACCATGCCCCATAAAATTCAAAACATGACCCTTTGGCCACTGTTGACAATTGTGAAGAGCAAATGTCTGTTAGAAACCACATATTTTATAATAGGACCTGTAGGATAGTTGTACTTCACAGCAACATGCCCCCCAAAATTCAAAATATGACCCTTTGGGCACTGTTGACAATTGTGAAGAACAAATGTCTGTTAGAAACCACATTTTTTAAAATAGGACCTGTACTATAGCTGTATTTCATAGCAGCATGACCTAAAAAAATTATAAAAATGACTTCTTAGCCATTGTTAAAAACTGTGAGGGAGAAATACCACTTAGATGCTACATTTCTGTTCCAGAGGACCTTGATTATAGCTGTATCTCACAGCACCATGACCCCAAAACCATTGACAGTGCAAACAATTTTAAAGATGAAGTGAGTAAATGGAATACGTTTTTTTTCATGAAACCGTGTACAATCGGTGTCTTTTACAGTCGCCTTACCGCAAAACCAGCAAAATGACCTTTTGGGAACTGAAAATAAAAATTGCAGTAAGAAATGATCATTTTAAAAAATTTTTTTTCAAGAGGACCATTTCTGTTTGAAGAAGAATGTGAAGTAGACCAGCAACTAATTGGTGACCTTGGCAATTGGAGCCACAACATCATCAGAGATCCACGCCTGATTCATCTTAAAGAAAGTCAAACGATCCAAAATATCAGAGGAAAGCCAGATGCGTTTGTCTGTAATGACTCCTCCAGCTGTGCTGAAGGTCCGCTCAGATATGACGCTGGCTACAGGGCAGGACAACACCTCTTTGGCATGACGTGCAAGCTCGGGCCATTCATCCATTTTGGATACCCAGAAGTCGATTGGGTCCGTAACATATCCAAAAACATCGGTGTTGAGACGCAGCTAGTCATGCACCATGATCTTAAGCTGGTCTATGTTTGTTGTATGTGTGCCCTGCATTACATGCATTGGTGAGGTGGTAAATAAGGATTGCCAGAGGTCACCCATTAGGCTTCTGCCACAATGCTTGCTGCTGACGCTGCTTGGCACTCATGCTGTCAGGTTGCCGACGTTGTTCCACCGTGACATTTGAAGAACGTGAAGCAGGCGCAACAGATGTCTCCAGTTGATCAATCAGCACGTTCTCCAATTCCTTCATTTTACTCTCTATTTGGGTGGGTGGAAGGAAAGTGCTGAGTTCCGCTTTGTACCGGAGATCGAGGAGGGTGGCCACCCAGTAACTGTTGTTCATTTTGATGGCCTTAATGCGAGGATCATGTTGGAGGAAATGGAGCATCCAAGCACTCATGTGAGAGATGGAGCCTTGATTTCCAAAGCCTCTGGGTTGAGGGGCACTAGCAAACTGATCTTCCTCATCATCCTCCTCCACCTCAAATCCGTGCCAATCTCTTTCCAAGGCAGGGGCATCGGTAACGTCGGTGTCCAGAAATACCTCATCCTCCTCCTCTGCTTCCTCTGCCTCAGCTTCAACATAGCCCTGACTTGCCTCAGATGCTGTATCCTGAGAGTTGAGGCACTGCTTTGCACCAGCCCTGGACCCCGAGCCACCGCCGAATGAAGACCGATAAAGTTGTGAAACTGTCAGGCTTTCTGGATTCGACGGAGAGAAAGGCTCTGTGTCCATATCTGTGTCCATCTCCTCCTCCGTCGCTGGTGGGACCTGCTGTTTCAGAGTGTCCAACGATTGTTCCAGAACTAAGATCACCACAATGCTCATGCTGACAAGGGCATTGTCCGCACTGACCATTTTGGTGGCTTCTTCAAAACTCGCAAAGATGGTGCAGAGCTATGTCACCTGCCTCCACTCTCGGTGGCTCAACACCCCGAAGTCCGCACCGCTGCTTGTCAGGCCATGTGTCACTTCGTACTGCATAATGGCATTGCACTGCTGCCACAATCGCTGGAGCATGTGGAGGGTGGAATTCCAGCATGTTGCCACATCAACAATGAGATGATTGACGGGGAGACCGAGCTGACGCTGTAACGCAGCCAGCCGGGACGAAGCAGGGTGCAAACGGCGGAAGTGTGAGCTCAGACCTCGAGTCTTCCTCAGCAGGCAGTCCAGACCCGGGTAGCGCTTTAGAAATTTCTGGACGACAAGGTTCATGATGTGTGGCCAGGCAAGGGATGTGCTCCCCCCAACCGATTTTAAGGGCGCCCGGGGAATTTCGACCGTTATAAAACATCACCTTAACTGGCACAGGTTCTTGCCCCACCAGCCCCGGGGTCTGTTGTGGAGAGCCTTGACACTCTGCCCTGTGTTTTTTAACAGTCCCCAAGACAGTTTAATTTCAAAGGGCCTGGTTTCTCGGGAACGTGAGCTACCATGGACCTTGAGGGAAAAAACCCCGCACCATACTTATTAACTCTATTCAAACTGTGGGTAGGTGGATGGCTTTTTTATTAGAAGAGATTATCTCTCAGACTTTTTAGAACATTTATTTGTTTAAAAACGCAGACAGAATCCTGCTGTAAGTGTGATAGACGGGGAAAATGAGTCAAACGGGAAATCATTTGTTTAGAAAAAACGAGGTCACGTGATTTTTGCACCCAAATGAGATCCATACACGAAAAGTGTTGAGTTAACACCCTCCTCCCCCTCCCTATCCTCGGACGGTTTGGGCGGGGCCCAAAATGACAAGAATGCAAAAAAGGCGCGAAGTAAAGTTTATTGTTTTGTCCCCTAAACTATCGTGCGATCAAATTTTTTCCTTTTTAAGCCAAAAAACCGTGCCGTTTTTCAATTTTTTTGTCGATAATACGCTTCCCCTAATAGGACATTTCTCTTTCTCCCAAAAAACGGCGAGTTTTAAATAAAACCAAGAGTTAAATTTGTGTCTACTCTGACCAAGACCCTTTTCCCAATCACTCACAAACATCCAGGGTTCATAAGCAAACTTAGGCAGGCTGTCATGTTCCTTTTTGGCAGGGAACTTTGCGGGCACTGCGGGTTTTAAAAACCCTTATGGCTAAGGTTTTTTTTGGTGACGTGGTCCCGCTGCCTTGAATCATTAACAAGTTTTCCCCCCTGTAGTTTTAGACTGATACCTACTTTCCCCATTGTCAAGGATACCCCCCGGGTGGAAATTTTGCATGGTGCTCCAATCATGCGATTTACGCATTTTTGTTTTCTTCCCCTTTTCTACTTTGCACCCCCAGTTGTCTCCTTTTCACCCCGCGTCTGCCCTATGGTTTTGTAGCCGATTCCACTTTGTGCAGGTCTATATCTTGTCCGACATCCTTTAAAAAAGCTCTTTGGCCCCCGTTGTAGAGGTTAGAGTTGACTGATTGATTGTGGATAGAGTCTTTTTTAAAGTGAATTTTAAACAGCGTCTTTATGCAAATAACCAGTTAAATTTGGAACGTAAAATTGTCTGAGGGGTCTAACTTTTAATGGGTTTGGAGGTGATAAAATGTTTTTCAGAAAAATGCAAATACTTTTTATAATTTATACAAGTGAGCTTTCGGATTTTATTTTGGATATTTATCTCTCAATGTTAAAAATTATAGACGTTGGGGGACTGCAAAAATTTTGGGGTGTGAACCCAAATTTTTCATGCGTTTAATAATGGCATAGAATGCCCCCTTTTTTATGAACTCGCTCTAACCCGGGTCAAAAATCGGCGCTTTTTTAGCTTGGGTGACATTGGGGTCAGGTAACCACTTTCTATAAGCACAAAACGTATAAAAGTTCACTACGGTTCTAGTGCACCCAGAAGGGGTGGGGGTAATTTAAAAAGTATAAAAACGGTGCACGTCTGTATCGGTAAAAAAACCCCAGATACGGGTGCAGCCCCTTTATAATCTCCCATGTCGCCTTTCAGTTTTTGTCAGGGGGCAAATTTAACAAAATCAAAAGGGGAGAAAAATTTTTTTCCTGACTGTACATGCAAAAAGGGGCCCTGGGCCAAATGATTATAGTGTTGGTTAGACTGGAGCAAAAAGGGATTTTCAGTTGAGAAATTCTTTTTTAAGACATTTTTATTGGACAGTTTTCATAAAAAATTAATTGGTCTTAGATGAAACATAGTAAGACCTAATTATTCTCCACAGTACATAGGCTTAAATGGAAACAAAAAAATTTATGGGGAAGAGGAATAACTGATTGTCATCAGTGCCACGGTGAATTGGGGGGATCTTTGGAAAAACCACAAGAGATGGAATGAGCCCCCTCTGGTTCTTCAGCAGCATCCACTGTAAGCAGTTGGTTGGCCTTTGCGGCAGGAGACTCCCAGTTCACTACCCCTAACGTGACCTATCGCCGTGACAGCTGTGGTGAAGTTTAGTAGTGGTACTAAAGGAGCAGGCACGTCGTAGTCAGTGGACAGGCAATAAGATCAGGGCAAGTGGCAGGCAAAACAAAGTCAAAGTCCAGAGTATGGGTCAAAGACAGGAAAATGTCATGTAGCACACTACTCACAAGATAAGCACACCAACAAACTGGCAAGTAGACTAAGGGGAAGTGACCTAATAAAGGACCAGCGTCTGGTGATTGGTGATCTGGCATACACATGGCTTAGGGAGACAGCAGGGGAGTGGAGCAGAAATAGGGGGAGGTGAGAGCAGGCCAGGGAATGATTTTAAGAAATTTTACTTGAAAAATGTAAAGCGATTGGGAGCTATGGAAAAACAAAGTGCACAAAATTAAACTCTTGAAAACCCTCGGACCCCCAAATGACGGATGAATAGGGGAGGGTGGAAAAATCCATAATAAAGCCCTGCAATAGGGGCCGGTTTCTCAGGTATAGGCAAAGGGTGAAGATGTCCAGGCAGGTTTGAGTCAAGAAGTTTTAAAGGGTAAAAAGGGAACAACGGGATAAAATCTTTGAATCTTGAATGGGTTGGGACAAAAAAAAATTTTAAAAAGGTTAGAAAAGATTTTTAAAAATACCCGGGTGACCGACTAGCTTGAAAGAATGACCCTATTTAAAAAATTATTTTCCCAGACGGGGGTCAAAATTTTTTCCCAACAGTGATGGGGGGTGGGGAAATTTAGCTTTCAGGAAATGATGTGTTGAGGTTTAAATTCAAGTTCCGCAGTATCCGAAGCACGGGAGAAAGCATCGGGTTTCACATTCGTCTCCGCAGGATTAAAGTGCAGGAAATCAAATGGAGAGAAGAAGAGAGACCATTTAGCTTTCTGGGAGGTTAGTCATTGTGCAGTCATTGTGCAGACAGGAGATAAAGGACGTTTTTATGGTCGGTGTAGATATTCACTGGACAGTGAGCTCCTTCCAGAAGATGGCGTCACTTTTCTAAAGTCAATTTAATGGCCAGCAATTTTTGATCCCCAATCTTAGAGTTCATTTTTGCAGGAGAGAGGGTTTTAGAAAAAAAAAAAACAAAGGTGATGATCTTGTCTTTAGCAGTCTTCTGACTAAGTACAGCTCAAATTGCCACAGATGAAGTCCACTTCTAAAAGGTCTTTTCTGGATCCGGTTGAGGCAAAACAGATGCTGTGGTAAACAAGGTCTTAAGACGGGCAAAGGTTTAAAAACCCAGAGCTTAGGTTCTTTTTTTTCCCTTCTTATGTTCTATTTTTTTGTGTTTGTATATACCGTTCGAGAAAAGTTAAGTTTCAGTCAAAATTTGATTTTTCTCAAACCAAACATTTTACGTTTGTTTAGTAACCGAGTTCGCCAGGCATTTGCCCCAATTAATTTTTTTCAGCGCCTTTCTGCATTTTGGTGGAAACCAACAGTCAACAAGGGGGCTCTATTGGCTGCTAAAAATCCTGTTATATATATTTCATGTATTCTTTCTAAACGCCTTTTCGCTCACTCTCGTTCTTACAGTTTTGCTTCTGTCTGCTTTGCTTGCATGCGGGAAAAAAGTTTTTGTTTATCCCGATTTTAGACAGGAAAAGCGCTTTTACAGTAGTTATGAATTTTGTTAGGGGGGGTTGCAGCAAGCTTAGGGATCAAGATTTGTTAATAGCTTTTTTCTTCCATGGGACAGCAATAGTAAGGGAGTTTGGTATTTCGGCTACACTTTTTCCCCCACCCGAAGCCCGTTATTTGGCGACCGTCAGGCTTACATAACGCCAACTCGCATTAAAAATGGATTTATTATACTTTCTTCGATTTTCTAAATCATATCCCGTGCCCAAAATTTTGTTTTTGCATATTGGGGTGAAATCATTTTTTAAAAAACCATCTCCAATTTCCCATACAAAGAAAATGTATTTAAATAGTGGTTGGGTTTGGTGAAAGTTATAATGAGTGGGGAAAAATTATTTTGGCAGTTTTTGGGGGGTCAGTAAATTTATAACACACGTTTCCAAATCTCCGAACAAAGAAATAATTTTAAAAAAGTGGTGCTTGGGTTGTGAAAAATTTTTTCTGAGTGGGGAGAAAATTTCATTTTTGGCGTTTTTGGGGGGTTCATTTTTTGTATAAAACACCGTCTCCAAAACCCCTTTAAAAATTATTTTAAAATGGCTGGTTTGGGGAAAAAATTTTACTGAGGGAGAAAAGTTTATTTTTGGGGAGTTTTGGGGTTTTTAAATCCTTTAAATAACCGTGTTTTTATTGTCTACAAAATATATCCGGAAAAAGAGTTCTCTCTGTTGCTAAATCTTACTCAACGGCAAAAAGTGTTTAAATTTGCCGATTTTAAGTCCACATAAAGCTGAAAAAATTTCCCTGCATTATTGTGATCCACATAAATTTTATGTATTGTAGGCCCCAAATCAAAGCTTGGACACCCCCCGGGACGCCCCGGGGGGGACTTGCTCCTGGATCACCCCCCTGGGTAAAACGAATGGCACAAAATTACCCAACTCCAAAGGAGCAGTGTTAAACGGCCCCCCAACAGCTTTATTAGGGGGACAA